>VCNE01003900.1:0-11259 GCA_009869805.1 Oncopodura yosiiana | reverse complement strand
TCTTTTCTACAAAAGTCAATTGGAAATTTTTTCTCTGAGGAAACTTTGTCTATAAAAGAAAAACTACCACAACAGAAAATATATTTTAATCACAAATTGATGATAAGGAATCAATATTGCAATTTGTGCAATGGATTCTAAATAAAATTATTAGCCAATATAAATATAGCCGTAAATATTGACTCTAGTAATTATTAAATTACATAATTATTATAGTAGCTTAATAAAATTCTAACCAACCAAACTAATAATAATAATAATAATTAAATATGATATATTATATATTATATAGATACTCACATGATGATGATTCACTTTAACAATTAAACTGGAGGCTTCTGGACAATTTTATAGACTAATCTCCTTTTACAATAAATTCCCACTTCTGTCCATCAAATAAAAATAACAACAGCAATCAATTAATAATTAATTATTAATAAAACAAATTAATTACGTAGTTATAGTTTACCTTCACATGTATATATTGATGATCACTGTTCCGTAAAGATCGTTTGTTCTTAACAGAAGTTTTATGTAATCCAACAACTAATTGATATTCTTCTCTTTCAAACGTTGATGATGTTCATTCCCAATGGCACTTTATACACATCCAAAGATATATAATTCTTCTTAAGTAAAAAAAATATGTAAATATGAGATGAGAGAACAAGAAATATGTTTTTGCTACTGACGTATAATTGATCTAATGCAATTTGCTGGGACGAGAGTTATTTAGTACATGGAACAGAATACAGTTCAATAGTTAGTTAAATACTGTCGAAGAACTAATGTAATATTTTTTCTGAGAGAGAACTTTTGCGTAGTGCACTTTAGAAAAGAATGTTGAATGTTATGATAGGAGAACATGTGGATTTCTAACCTCCTATATTCTATAGTAGAAAGTTGTTGTCAGGAATGGCTCACAAAAAAAATTCAATGAAAGATTTTAAAACCGTTCTGTTGAAAAGGCACAATTGTTATAGAAGGTTCTTGTAGAGTTTCGAACATAGAGTGAATTACTGACTTCTAGAAGCTTCGAGAATTTTCTAGGCCTTCTACATATATCACTGATAAGATAAGGTTAAGCTATACTAAAAACTTCGAAGAAATATTTGTTCTAGAAGAATATCGAAAGAAACACAGTTTTCAATGTGGCGTGCTTCTAGAATGTTCTCGAACGCTGAGATTCGAAGCATCGAAACTTCAAAAGAGGCGCGAGTTTCGGACACTGAAGTTTTTCAAAGCTTCAGTCGAACTCTCCAATCCGGGATCAATTTAGAATTCGAAGAGATTTGAAACTTCGAGACAGACGCTTTTAAAATTAGTTGCTTCTTCTTTCTAGAGTTTTCGAAGCTTCTAGAAAGAAAAATTAGCTCAAAATACTTTAATTTCCTAATTTCTAAAAACTTCCTAGAAATAATTGGTTCTTCCAATCTTCTAATAATACATTTCATAAACTTTTTATAATATTTCTACAAGTTTTTCTACAAATGAATTGCGTGATATAAAAAAAGTGAAGAGTGAGGCATTCCTGTTACTCAAAGTTGTATGCAATGTCAACGTACGTCATTTGATTCAGAAAATATAATAGTGTTATACAAGTTGATGGCAAGTGCTGCTGCCGGATTGAGCTTACGGAACAAAACGAGAAGAAAACAAGCGGTGGAGGTGAAAAGATGGCTCTTCTTCTTTGCATATCAAAATAATAAAATCAAAAATAACAACTTTTGTACTTGACTACTCAAAATTCATCACATCAAACATCAAAAAAGGATTGTCTAAATTACAGGTAAGCTTAACAAAATGACATTTATTAATTACGTTTCCACTTCTAGTAAGAATCTTTTAGGCATTTCATTCACAAATAAGGAATTAGGAAGTGTTAACTTTTACTGTAGTAAAAATGCATTTTTTATAACACGGTTGGCTGATGGTCACGGTCACTATAATCTTTATTGCACGCTTTATGACCATCATCAAAAGATATGAAGCTCAGATTATTTATACTCTCATTCTCATTGTTATTATTTTTTTATCTTACAGAGATTAACTCTTGGGAATCGACCTTGACTCTGAAAAAGTTGCAACAAATCTAAAAAGGAAAAAATGATGGAAGTAGAAGAGCAACAACGAACTGCTTCCACTCTAGCTAAATTGGAACTAGTCAAAGAAATTAGGTATTTTTTAAAATAAATCTATTTAAGTATATAATATGATGATGATTGATGATGTATAGATTTTTATGAGTATGAGTGACATTTTTTGACGTGTTGACTGTTTTTGACACAGGACTAAAACAATTCAAATGTTGAAACTGAAAGAGCGACTGATGGATGAAGTGGAGTTGTCACGAAAGGAAGAGAGATGTTTGTCAGAATATCGCAATGAAATGGATATGTTGATTCAAGAGAAAATGGCTCATGTTGAAGAGCTTCGACAAATTCATGCTGATATCAATGCTGTAAGTTTAATCAACTTTATAAATATGACCTTTAAACTTTTAATTGAGGTTAAGTAATTGACGAGTTTATTCGATTACAATTTATTTTTATAAGTAATTACAATTTTAGTCGTATAACTTTTTAAATTAATATATATAATCGATTACCAGTTAAAATAATTAGAATTACTCTATGATTTTTGTAATTAATTACGTAATCGATCATCAGTTCAATTTTAATTGATTCCATTACATTACAATTACTTATGAATATAATAATTTAATTAAATAATCAATTAAAAGTTATAGTAATTAACTACCAACAATTAATCGACTCTTAATTACCAATTACTGTAATTAATTACACAACTGAAATGTATTCCTATATCTATATATTTTTTATTCCCATCAATAATATATTTTCTTTACCTAATTGCAGATGGAACAAGTCATAAAACAAGCAGAACAAGCCCGAAGCAAATCAATCGAAACAGCCAAAAGACTTCATGCCGAATTCGGTCCAGTCAAAGCAGAAGTGGATCGTTTACGTCAAAATTGTTTGGGCTTGGAGCCACTTCCAGAATTACATCAAGAAGAACCGTCATTAATATCTTCCGAACTCTTCGACCATGTGCCATCATGGGTTGCTCCATCACAACGTGAACAAGAAGTTCTTCAAATCTCAGGATTTTCACAACCATCATCATCACAAGCGGCCGCCGCTGCATTTATAATGAACCAAGCATCTCCATTAGCTCTAGCTCACTCTTATGCAACAACAATCAGCTGCAGCAGCAGCTAAACAACAACAACAAGAAATCCGAGAGCGAGAGAGACAACAGCAACAACAACAAACTCAACATATGCCACCACCACAACATTCTGGGCCAACTCCAACTTTCAGGTACAAGTCAGTTAAATAAATCTTAATTAAATTATAATAATTAAATTGGGTCAAATTAGTACTAAATTCTATTAATTATTGATTTTATAGACAACAAGCTCCACCAATGAAATCATGTATGAGTTGCATGCAACAGATTCATCGGAATGCTCCAATTTGTCCACTTTGTAAAGCCAAAAGTCGTTCACGTAATCCTAAAAAGCCAAAAAAGAAGGAATAGCAATTAAGAAAATATTAATGGCCAATTAAAAATACTCTACATCGAAATGGGTAGAAGAAGAAGAATTGTAGTTAGATGCACATAAATGTAATAACAGTATTATTATCATAAGTTTAATTATTGTGACGTAATAATTAAGTAATTTAGGGTATATATATATAAACCATCATGCAAATAATTTTGTGCCAAAAGTATGTACCAACTTAAGGAGAAAAAAATTGTACTTTACAAAAAAGAGAGCACGGAAGAAGACACTACATTCTATATACATAAAATAGAATATGTTTTCAATGTACAGTTTTTTAAATTACCTCAGTAAGCTATACTGTAAAAAATCTCACTAGAAGTATTATATAATTATAATATATTTAGAGTCGTCATTCTATATGTGTGTAGGATAGCATGAAGAAAGTATTACAAGAATTGTCCATTAAATTTTTTAAGACTTCCGTACAGTGAAAATGCAAAGTTTGTTAGTGTAAAATCGGCAGCAGTATTATTTCTATGTAAGATTTATTATCACAACATCCTTCTACTTTATCAAAGGTCAGCAGACTTGAGCAAAAATAAGTTTACGTAGGATTTTCCCCATTCATTACTCAACTGATTATAGAATTTGTTGTACGAAAATAAAAGTGAAGAAACGTCAGTATTAAAATTGTACTCAATGTAAAATAGAATAAGATGCAGAAAAAATAGGATTTTTTATTAATATAAGATTGCGTAATGGTATTTGTATTTATACAACTAAATGTCAATGTCTATGTAAGGCCAAGCCAGTGTTGATAAGGATAAAAATATTTCCAGTAGCTCCAGTAAAAATGTTATTTATATAGTAGTTACGTATAGGAAAGTTAAGTATAAAAATATTATTTAGTCATGATGTTGTTTGGTGCAAAAAAAGTATTTATAAATGTGTATAAGTACGCGCATAAGAAAAAAATTGTATTTCTTACGACAGCTTTGTACAAATTTAATTTATTGAAGAAAATCACATTGGGACTAAAGTAAAGATTTGATTTGATAGTAAATTGTTGGGTGTTTTCTCGAATCAATTCTCACGTTAGCACCTTAAAGCCAATGATAATTTCTAGGCAATTTTCTCTTTAGTAAAAATACTATAGCGTGACTAGATTGCATGGCCAGGTTATCACATCAACAAATATCTATAAACTATTGTGCAATTGTCAATAGTCTTCTTCTCTTTTCATATATATACTAGTTCAAGTTGGCGTGACATGACTCACTCATTCAATTACTAAAATAAGAAAAAAAATCTACCCACCACATTTTGCTTAGCTCCGAAATTACCCTTTAGATATCTGTCTCACACGCACACAAGTGTATCTCTCTCTTAATGTAATTACATATCTATTTTCATATTCTAGAACAATTCTTCTTCTACTCTCTGTGTACCCACATTGTTGTCAATGTCTCATGTCACTGTGACATATGTCATGTCATGTTGACAAGGATTACGATTGTTACTCCATTTCCGGTGACAAGTATCATTGCCATTCTCTAAGCTATGAGCCAAAAAGCGTCTCTCTTTGGTTGACATCTAACTCCAATTTCTTTTGCTATGGGTCGAGTTTTCTAAGTTTATGATGTTATGTGGAAACTGCTATAAAGAGCATAGTGACTCTATATGACATCATAAGCTTAGAAAACTTGACTCATAGCAAAAGACATTGTAGACTATTTTAGACATAAAATTAGAGATGAGCGCATCTTCTTTCAAGAACTGTGACCAAAAACGGATTTAAGGCTTATTAGACTTGATAAGAGCTCAGGTAGCTCGTTAAAACTGTCACCCAAGACGAGAGTCATATAAAATCTCCGTTTACTCTGTAATAACTGCTTATTATATTTGTCTTCGGCTGTTTCTCTTGAAAAGGACATTTTTTCTTCAGAAAAGAAATCCAAAGCCAAGCCAAGCATTTTAGTATATGTTTTATACATTTATCTTTATTATATATAGCGAAACCAAATTGTGTACATCTGCTCCTTTTTCTTAAACTCTCCGTTATGCTCTTGTGAAAAGAATGATTCCTATACAAAATATAGGAAGCCAGGAAAAAGGGACAAGGCTTTAACTTTACTATATATTTTTTCATAAAAGACCATATATGAATTCTGAATGTCGACTGCATTATTATATTGAGCTGAATGAAATAGAAATGCCCATTCATATACTAAAGTTTGTATATCCTGTTTTCTTCATAAAGCGCAATGTACATTTAAGCTGCATTACTCTATTCTTTTCCCAATAATAAAGCTAAGCTGCTGCTTGAGAGCTAATATAACTATATGTACCAAGTTGAGACATGAAGTAGAGTAAAGAGCTCTTTGAGTCGTCCAGTATATTTGCAACCATTACACAGAGAACAAGAGCTCTTGTGACATTGGCTACTACAGTGTCTCTTATATGTCAAAAATTCATGGAGAGCCACTACTGTAATCATATATCCAAATATTTGACTTGTATATGACGTAACTCACTATAACAAAATTGGCTGCAGTACACTTCAGTTTATATAGTGCATTTCTCTCTATATACTACCCGGATCGGATTTTTTAATATTTCTCTCTCCCTATTCGGGGAGCTCGCTCTCAACTCTTACCAACTTTCGGATCTACTATATATCTCCTTCAGCCCACATGAGTCAGTATTTATTCAGCAGCTGCAACTTGCAATGGCAACTACTATCAAACTGCACCAATTTCAACAACTACACCAATTATAATTTTTACTTTACTATATATCTCCTTCAGCCCACATGAGTCAGTATTTATTCAGCAGCTGCAACTTGCAATGGCAACTACTATCAAACTGCACCAATTTCAACAACTACACCAATTATAATTTTTTTTAACTTGGACCATGTTTATCAAAATGTGGCGTTGTAAAGTCCTCCTCTCCAACATTATTTTATTCGGCTTAGGCGTAATGAGTTGCCTTATAGTTCTTCAACTCAGTTCCTCCTCCTCATCATCAACTTTTGTGGATATTGCACCACCAATTGTAGTCAGTTCTGGTGACACCAATTCCAAAGTTTTACAAATGCCAGTACCTTTGAAGCAACAGCAAGTCACGCCTTTTACTTATGAAGACATTGGCAACAATAATCTAGTCCAGTCTACCACTAAGTCAATTGAAGCAACAACACTACTGGCAAATAGTGAGAATACCAGTGATGAACCAATAGTTTATGTCATTACACCAACTTTTTATCGGCCAGAACAACCACCAGAGTTGACACGATTGGCTCAAGCTCTTCTTCCTGTTTCACATTTTGTCCATTGGGTTTTAGTTGATGATGTGACTCAAGGGAGTGATGAGAGTTTTGCAATTCTCCAGAGATTTCTCCAGAGGTTTCCAACAATTAAAAAAACTTTTTTAAGATCATTGCTACCTACTAAGGATACGAAAATTGTTGGCAAGCCAAGAGGTGTTGGTGGTCGAAGGTCAGCTATTGATTGGCTAAGAGCTAATGCTAAGGCAAATGGTGTGGTTTATTTTGCTGATGATGATAATTCGTATGACTCTGATATCTTCCGACAAGTAAGTAATTTTTAATAGATAGAGTATTGATTTATGGAAGGCTGGAAGAAAAGGTCTGGAGAAAATTAATTTATTGGGTTTATATGTAGATGCAACGAACGAGGAAAATAAGTATGTGGCCTGTGGGACTTGTGACAGATTTAGGAGTTAGTTCGCCAATAGTTCGTGATGGGAAGGTCGTTGGATTTTATGATGGATGGAATGGACTGAGAAAGTTTCCTGTGGATATGGCTGGATTTGCTATTCATATGCAAATGTTTCTCAAGGTAATTAGAGAGGGTATAAGAGTGAAATTTGGGATATAGTAAAGTGGGATATATAATTGTATAGCTACTAGACAGCAATTAAGATTATGAGAGTTGAGCAATAGATAGTAAGAGGTTCTGTGCTGGAGAAAATAGTAAAAATTAGTGAATCGCTGGAAAATTATTAATGTTGAAATTTGGTTTTTATTAGACGACGGTTGTTATGTTTCAGTTAGATTTTCTCCATAAAAAGTTTTAAATAGATCAACAATGCGGGCAGATTGAGTGAAATTTTGAGTTTTAAAGTACCATCTTTTAATAAGAAAAAAATCAATAATTTGGAAAATTGGAAATTTACTCTAGAGGACTTAAGAATAAATTTTTGGTTACTAGCATTGAGAGAGATATTGAGAAAATTGAGCTAAAGTGACCTATAGATAAAAATTGAATTTAAATTACAACTCTGAAGGACACACAATTTACTTAGAATACGGTAGAGTTATTGCTTAATTGTAAAGATATATTTTGTCCAGAAGAAGTTCTCCAGTATTAGATATATATATATATATATATGACATGAACTGATGCCAAAAATTTTAAGGACGTATGCACTATTGATTTTAGCCTAATTTATATCCATGCAGGGCTTGTAAAGTATCTCAATAGACTTTTTCATTTTTGTCCAGGCTATCTAGGCCATGCCAGAGAATCTCCAGTAAATATGAAACACATTTGTATATATGATATTGATAGCAAATGTCTATACAGTAGACGCAATAATAGCTTATTAAAGCTCTTGTTAGCTTCTAAATGAATAATTTATGGGTTCAATTCAAACTAATTGACATTTGGAATTAAAGAATTTATGAGATGATCGTCATACGTATAAATCAATGTCAACCTTTCATTCGATTTAGCCATAGGCACTTTTCCTAATTGCTCCAAATTAATTTATAGACTTATTGATTCATTTAAAACTACCATCTAAGAAATTTTGTCGTTAAACTGGGTCATTTATTTTCCAAGTAGTATCCAATATCCACAACTTAATATTTTAAGTTTTTTCTTATATACAGAAACGTAACGCTAATATGCCATGGGTCGCTGGCTATGAAGAAGATGAGCTTTTGAAGACTTTGGGAGTTAAAATGTCTGATATTGAGCCTATGGCTAATAATTGCACTCAAGTAACTAATTATAATTAACTGACTAAATAAAATCCCGTTTAACTATTTAATAACTAATTTTTTTATCAAGGTACTCGTATGGCATACTAAAGCTGGTGAGTTTGCTTATTCCTAACGTCACTCTTAATTAATTGCTATAAACTAAATATAATTAACTTAATTCCAGTGAAAAACGGATGGCCGAAAAGACCGAAGAATCTCAAACCATCAGTGGCTCTTAATACGAATTTAAACCAATTACTCAGTTCTCTTCCACAAAAAAGTTTTGCTAATTCTGGCAATCGCTCTGATGGTTACTCCCTTCTCCAATTCCTTTTTGGTAGCTCTCTGTGATGGAAATTAAGAGCGAGCCAACGAGATGAAACTTAAAACATATATTTACACACATATGCATTTCTTACCAGGATTTTTTAATTGTTGATATTAATGTCGTCATCGTCGCATTTACATTGTATATATAACTTAATTAATAACTCATATTATCTCTGTTCCAGTCTATTCTCCAGGAAAATATTATATTGTATACTTACGTCGTAATTACTCATATGTGAATTTGTGATTCCATAATTAAGGAGTAGCGTCACAAGTTTTTTAACTCTTTGGAAATGAACCTTTCTAATATGGAATTCTCCAGAAATTGTTTCCAGCATAGGATAAAATAGTTTCCAGGATATTTTGAAATGAGTCACTGATATAACCCATAAAAGATTTTATTTATTACAATTTAAATTAAAGAATTTCCTATGGGTCGAGGTGTACTCAGCTCAAAAATACTGGAAGAATGTTCTGAAAGCTGGAGAAAAATTTCCAGGATTTTATATGAAAGTTTTATTTAAACTTAAGACGCTACTCCTTAAGAAAAGAGACTCTCTCTCTCAGCTCTCCATAAACAGACTAATATTAAACTACGAAAGCAATATACCAAAAAATACTTTAATAATTCTCCAGCTAATTTCCGTTTTGTGATATTTTACCGTTTTGATGGTTTGTTATTTATATATAATAAGAGACTTAAAGAATTTATTTAACGTACAAAAAATTCTACTCCAGCAATTTATTATCCAGCGTCATGTTATAAATTATAGTGTATAAAAATATAATTAAGCTCTCATCTCCTTTACAATACTTTACTTAGCCCTTAAAGTATAAATGGAATAATAGCTTTCCTATTAGCTGGATACTTTTCTCCAAAAGTAGTTTTATACCATTGGTGATGATGATAAGCTCTCAATCCAAGGAAGCAAGTAACAAAAATAGCAAAGACAACTTGAGGAAATCCTCCTTGAGTCACTACAGCAAGTCCCCACCATTCCACAATTTCTCCAAAATAGTTACTTCCAGAAATATATTGAAAGAGTCCTCCAGTTGGGATTTTATATTCTGTTTTTGCTCTTGGAGAAGATTTAGAGTCGTCTTTACCTGTAGACTTTCTTAGTGACATGAGGATTCCATCGTGATGGATATTGATCCACATTCCAGCAAGAAACAGAATTGCACCTGAGATTTTATATAAAAAAATTGAATTCACTTATTCTGGAGTCTCTTTTCTCCAGTATAGAGTTGCATTACCTAACACTAGTTGAATGGGTGACTCAATTTCCAAATAGTAGACATTAGTTAAATGATGAGACTGGAGAAATCCATTATAGAAACAGAAGAGGAAGGCATTGACAGTTGTTAGTAAAGGACTTGGTTTCGTTTCTCCAGAGAGTCTCAATGGAAATATAAAGCTTCTGGAGAGTTACATCATAAAATGATTTAGTTTATTTAACCAACAAATTATATATTTATATAAATTTAGATTCTTATAGCTCACCTCTGAAAGTAATGAAGAACAAATAGCCCAAGAGCCAAACAATTAGTCCAGTGGACCAATTTCTCACAAGGTGTAATCCAGATGAATACCAATGGTAAAATACATGCTGGACCTTCTTGGATTGTCCAGGCTAATTTTGCATTTAGAGTTGGACCATAGTAGCTCTTACTATATCGGCCATAAGGTGCTGGTTGAATTAGAGACCAAAGGGTTACAACTATAGTGTACACTAAACCAATAAATGTCATTCGGTACACTAGAGCTGAGTCTGATGAGACGTTGAATAAAGTATAGGCATAGGAGAGCCAGGTTCCTTCTAATGCGAGACTTCTGGACAACATTATGGAACTTTAATTTAATAGGAACTGGAGAAGTTTTTAGTACTATAAGAGAGAACTTAATATATATGAACTCCGCGGCTTGATGATGAGATAGTGAGTGAGCTAATGTTATGTAACTCAAATTAATAATAGAAGTTGTCATTGAGAGCATTTGGCATATAGCAACGAGTTGTGGCTTTGGCTCTCATGAGAAGTTCTCAATGTAAACTACTTTCAGATTCATCTCTTATGAATTATGAAATGAGAGAGATGCACCGTATAGCTTATAGTAGAGGCCTATATCTCATATACCACTATAGCTATATACTATATATATATGTGGTATATGAGACTACTATAAGAAAATTTACGGTGTCGTTCACATTGAAAAGTTTATAGAAGTTTTTTGGGGCCAATCAACAAACATTTATTGCTTATGTACTCAGTAAATACAAATAGGTTACAAAATTGACATCTATAATTGCTCAACCAATTCTAGCATAAAATCTTCGGCCGCGACGGTATCCTCCACCTCCAAATCCACCTCTGTAACCTCCATAGC
>VCNE01003899.1:0-10254 GCA_009869805.1 Oncopodura yosiiana | reverse complement strand
TTTGGAAGGAAGTGTTAGTCGTATTGATAGATATGAAGGTCAAAGTAAATGCATTCCTACAAATTCAAAGTTTTCGTTTTTGAGACAGTATTGTATGTGTAAATCTATTGCTGATGATATGAAATTATTTGGGGTTAAGTTAAGGGAATAAATTTAATTTTTTTTTGTTTTAAAATGTGTTAATGAGTTAAAGGTTACTTGGTATTTAATTTAATGCAGTAATATACGTAATCATGATCTGCACATTATAATTTTCTTTTAGTCTACAACATATCAGCATCATTTTACATTTTGCTCGATGATTAAACTTTCTATTGCTTAATTCTCTTATTCTTATTACTTATTCTCGTGTTGGACATGAAAACTTACATTCTCACCTATAGTCGGTAGGCTAAAAAGCAACTAATTTTTATCAGCCACATAGGGAATGAGATACATCTGCATAACATCAATAATACCAGATCTCTTTCCATTCAAAAGATATGACAATGAATTACTCATTAGATTATTAACATAGATGCATATCAAAAAATTCAAAATCTTCGTTTTTGACAGTATATGATTAAAGAATTTATTATTGATTTTTTATTGAATATTACATTTTAGTCACTTAATAGTAATTCCATTGTAATGTCAATTACTACAGACAAAAATATTACACAAGTTTCTTTTTTATAATAAAAATATCCCCCTGCTTTTGCTTTAATTGGATGCATCGTTCTAATAACTCTCCTCACATAAACATGTCTACATCCCTTCCACTGTTTCTCAATATCTTTCGTTCTCTCATAAAGAGAAGCTGACATTGGCAAAGATTTTGATTCAAAATATGTAGTAGCTAGATAAAGTAAAGGCCAAGCACAATATGAAGCAAAACCTTGAGTACCAAATAAACTTACTGTACAATACATTGAAACAATACTAATCAATAAGCCAGAAAGTATCATACAGGGACCAAGAATCCTTATGATTCTATTTAGTATTTCCATGTACAACAAACTACAATTATAAATTCTCAAAATAGTGTCCATTTTACTCATAATTTCCTCATTATTATTATTGGTAGTGTTTGATTGCTGTTCTCGAATAAGACTCATTAAGCTTTGCTGATGTTGACAAAATCTTTCTAACCAACAATCTACATAGGATAAAGTGACCCATATAACATTTAAAAGTGGGAAAAGGGAAGCTACTAAATATACTGCACCACCAAACACAATAGCAGTACAAAACATTTTTGTAAGGATATGAGTAGAAATATAAAGTGGAAAATGATCAATGAAAAATCTTGATGCTGGATCCAAATCAACCAATGGGAGGAAACATGAAAAGAAGAGACTGAAGTTACATAGAATACTAAATTTAATCAGCACCTTGGTCACATTTGGTCGAAGATCATTTATGTCAGCTTCCTCTTCAAGATCTTCAGCAGTTGAGAGCTGTTGTAGTTGCTCTGTAAAAAGTATAATACATAATAATATAATACATAATAGTATAATAGTAATACTTGCTTAAGGGCGGCCTAACACTACTTGGTTAACCAAGGAGTAATAAGACGCCCTTAATATAAATAAGTTAAAAATAAGCTTACCTCTAATAACTTTTTCTAAACTCAAAAATTCATTAACAAAATTAGCAAATTCTTCAAGTCCTCTAGCCAGAGTAAAATTGCAAGAGACAGATATACAAACTGATGACCAATAAACAAAAATATACACCAATTGCATCAATTTCAAAAGTTTCATCTCTTAGAAAAAACTCTTTGGCCAGTCTCAAAGTCATGTAGACAGTAGCTACCATTGCAATTGAAAGCCAGGCTCTCCATACAAATAAATAATATTTATTTGTCACCTTCAAGCAATTTGGATGATTTTGAGAAGTCCACTCGTATGGTGAAAAGAAAATGTGATGAGTGATGAAGAAGAATTTTTCTATAAAATGAAAGTGTCTGCTCCATATAATCATCTTGAATTTTATCTCTGACAGGGACTTTGGCAATAATATCTTCACTTTTAGCTGATTTTAAGGATGGAGATGATGGCACGGATTTTATTGACTCTATGTCTTCTTCCATGTTTTGCTATATGGCAAATAATATAATTTTCAAAACTGTCTTCAGAGGACAAATGGTCAAATTTAGAAAAATGTCAAATGTATATACAAGTGAAGTCTTCGTCAAGGTTGGACTTTCATCAATAAATCAATTTGTTATATATGTAAAGGAAATTCGTCATTCCTTTTTAATCTAAAATAAAAAGGAAATACATAAATTTAATTTTAAACATATCGATTTATATTTGAAAATATGTCCAAGGTCTTCAGTCTATGATATTATCATTCCTTTTATATGTATTTATTGTTTTTTATATTTTCTTATATCTCTAGAGTGTAAATAAATGCGACGTATCCAACATAGACAATATGTATGTTTAATTACTTAATTTACTAATTAGCAAGTAAGCTTTATTAGCATTATACGCAAAAAATTTCGGGTTAAAAGTACTTATAGTAAATAGTAAAAGTAAACTTATACTATTCATTACTTCATAAAACTTAAAAATTGTTAAGCACTTTGCGCCGTGCTAAGCAATTTGTCATATTTAATTCAAGTTAAATAGCACTTTCCAAAATTTAATTACATATCACAACTATAAACTTTCCTTTTCCTAAGGAGGTCAATTCCTTCTCTCATGTTGTCAGTTCAACTGACAACATGAGACGTTTGCACAGAACAAATATTTTTGTCCAAAAAACATACAATTTTCTAACTTGGGTAGGAGTAAATCGTACTAATACAAAATGGAATTCTAGTACTAGCAAATATTTCTTGAGTAAGACTCAAGGCTATAGAAAATGTGCCTACTTGTTTATCCGAATTGATTTGATAGTAAAACTAATCTATTTGTCGTGGCTAATGTTTCAAGCATTACAACAAATACGCTGAGTTTTTTGATACAATGGGGATTTTTGTATGGATTATGTTTGACAGTATGAATATCACTGTTGAACATTTGTGGATTTCTCCGTATCCATTTATGGAAACTGTGGTTGCAGGTTAGAGGATTATGAATGAAATTTGTAACAAATTGGATTCTAAAAGTTGTACTAATTTTCTTAAGGAATGTGAACGAGTACATAAAATAAATATATTGTGGCATCTGTAAGTTTTTGTATACAATTTCTAAATTCCACACAATCTAAAATTTAATTTTTTTTCTACAGAGTTTTGTCACATATCTCACTCATTGCTCTGACATTGCAATACTACTTGGATCCAAAGGCTGACATTTTCACAGGCTCTCTAATTAATTTTGATTCTATCATCCTAACACAATTGTCTCATCCATTTTTCTTGCTTCATGAAATGGTCATCGTCTATTGTGCATGGATTCAATGTGCAGGGCTACTAACAATTGTCTCATGTATAAGTGAAGACTTAATTTTGGCTTTTAGAGAATTATCAACTCAAGTGACTCAATTAGCCAGTAGACAAGAAATAATACTAAATTATGGATATGAGGAAGATATGGACAA
The DNA here is from genome assembly GCA_009869805.1 of Oncopodura yosiiana. Classification (NCBI taxonomy): domain Eukaryota; kingdom Metazoa; phylum Arthropoda; class Collembola; order Entomobryomorpha; family Oncopoduridae; genus Oncopodura; species Oncopodura yosiiana. The sequence goes on along the minus strand of VCNE01003899.1, from coordinate 6,720 downwards.
CGATGAAGAGACAGCAAATTTATATACAGACTTAAATAGTATACTTGTAGAGTATAAGAAATTGGTCATATTTGCTAATAGAATTAATGGACTTATAGCATGGCTAGCTTTACTTGTTTTAGTATGTTGCTATATACAAATTACTACTGATGTTTACGTAGCTGCACAACTATTAAAAAGTGGAAGTGGAACTTTTCTTGATGTCTTTTTTTATTTAGTTGATTGTTCTACTTCAATGTTTACTGTTTACATTAGTTATCAAAGGACTTCTAGAGTTAGTCCAGAATGTAAAGAGTTTTTTAGACAAGTGGATTTGTATTTAGCTAATAATGTAAATGTGAATAGAAGAAGGTATTTAAGAATTGTTAAATCGTTACCTATAATTTGTATGAAACTTGGGCCTTGTCCTATTCAAAGGGGAACTGTATGTACGTGCCTAATTACTTTGCTTAATAATTATATTATGGTTGCAATGTGGTGAGAAGGGAGAATATTGAGTCTTACTTAATTATAGGGAGTGTGTAGCTTACTAATTTAATTGTTCGGTGAAAAAACGAATGACATGACAGAAAATAAGTGTATTTATTGAGTCTTGAGATCCGAAGAAAATAAGAATAAAATAATGTCTCAATTCCAGAAGACCAATTTAAACTCCAGACTACTCCAAAGTTACAATACAAAAATAAATGTCAATAAAAATAGAACTTCTTCCAGACTGTTTTAATATGCATTGATTTTATTTAGAAGTAACTTAGATGAGCTACTATTCTCATACACAAACATTTTGAAGGTTAATTAAAGTTTGTTCAATAAATTACTTCTTGTCATGCTAATCACAAAAATACAAAAAGCAGAGTCATAAAAATCAAATAGCTCAACAAGAATAAGAAATTCTATTACAATCACTTCTACTCTAAGACTCTCATTACATTACTCACAGCTAGAATGAATGGCTTATAGTAGAACATTTGTTGTAATTGCAACTAATAAAAAGTCGTTTGCAACAACTTGAAATAAAAGAAGAAGAGTTATTATAATGTATGCAAGTAGTAAATATTATAGAACTAAATTTTTCCACTTTACATGGAAATGTGGCTCAATCTCTTGTTTTCACTTGGGCTAAGTGCTCCTTTTGCTTTTCACGATATTGACATTAGTGTCAACGTTGGCAATCAACGCCAAAAGGAAATAACAAAACTAGTGTCTCTCGTCTTCTTGTCTACTACTCAATACTGGTACTACCTACTGAGAGAATGACGTCTACCAGCTCAACAGAAAAGCTACTGAGTTGACAGAGTGACCCAGATATTGTCAAATCTAAATCCAGTTTAGTCAATTCACATATTGTGCTACATGACAGTATTTGAAGTGAACTGAGAATATTCTAATCTTTTGATCATCATTGCAGTCAAACTTGACAAATATAAAAATGTGTAAAACTTGTAGGTAGCTTAGCTCAAGTACTTGTTGGCTTGTTATTATGTACATATGTAGAAGAAGTATATAGTGAAAGTGGTAATGTCGGTCTTTTAACTCTTTTATGACTTTTTCACTCTGCCACTTCAATTCACTTTACTTACACTATAATGCCAAAAAAACTACAGTAATGTAAAACAGGTTGAGCAACAGGGATATATACTATTGACTTCTATATATTGATGTTATCAGTCAATATCGAAATAAATTTTTTTCATAACTTCAATTCTTCAACTCGTCAACATTTAGTTGTCTTTTGCATAGAGTATCACATCAACAACAAAATCAACAGGTACCTGCTGTACATGAAAGCTCATCAAACTTTTAGTTTCAAGCTTTAAGCAATGCGGTCACTAGTCTCAAGAATTTAACTATTGCTCAGTTTCATTTTGTATCAATTTGTTTCAAGTATAGTGGTTCTCATTAAACTGCTGAGTTTCGTGGTGCTATCATCATTATCCATCATGTGGTGGTGGAAACTAAGTGGAAACGTGATGAAAAATTTATTAAAATTAGTGTTAATTACTACTTTAGTGGTTTCAGTTACTAGTAAAAAAGTATCACGTAGAGGATTAAGTAATTATGAAGGATTCCCAGGTCCGAATTTTGTGATTGGCAAGAGTTGGCCAGGTACAGAAATATGAATATGTATATATAGAGAGAGAAAGACAGAGAGGTAGATATGTGATTGGAAATAATTAGTGATAAATTATTTCAGGTGGAAATATCCCTTATTCTTTAGATCAAAGCTTAAGTCCTCGAGTAAAAAAATTAGTATTGCAAGCCGTAGCAGATTTTCATCGTGAAACATGTGTCAGATTTAGACAAGCTAAAAAATCTGACTCGTATGTAATGAGAGTTTGGAATAATCGTCGACTAAGGCAATTAGAATGTAATTCTTATGTTGGATTTAATGATGAGTCTGTTCAAGTAAGTAAAGTTTATTAGACCTTTTTTATTGTTGCATACTTCTATAACATGGATTTTGGAGTAGTGTCTTTATTATTGTCTGTCAATTTCAAGCGTTTTTTAGAATTTTGAAATCTTTTCCTATAGCACTGTTCCATGCCGTTTAGTATATATTTGAGAATAAAGACACTTTTTTGTCAACTTTTAAGTTAACTGTTCCTTGGTGCAGATATATATCTTTTACAAACGCGAGACAGGAACTACAATTTTAGTTACTTTTAAAGATTTTTACCACCTCTAAAATTCTTGTTTTAAAAGTATGTGACAAGACAACAAAAAATTTCATTTTAAAAATAAATCAATATTTCATATGTAGCTTGTGCAATTAAGTGACTCATGCAACACTCGAGGAATCGTCGCTCGTCAACTACTCCACGTTATTGGCATATTCCGAGAAGTTGAAACAAATCTCAAACCGGAAGTAAGTCGCTTAGATTATGCTTTCGTCAATGAGAAATACAACTGTCCTAAACCAACACAATCTTCTACTACAACCACAACTACTGTAAATCCTCTTCCAACACTCGAACTTAATTTCTCCCCACTTCCAACATTTGCTACCAACAGTTTAAGAAGTATGCTACCAATGTCACCTCGTAGAAAAAATAATAGAAATCGACATAGCCTTCGTAGTCAAGCAATTAGTATTAGAAATAAACGAAGGAAATTAAAGGCTTCTAAGCTTCGTAGAAGAAATCAAGCTAGAAGAACTACAACGACAACTACTACAACTGAAGCTCCTTTTGAAGATGATGTTAGTAATGAGAGTAATTACGATGATGAGTCACAATCAATTGAAAGTGAGGAAGAGCAAGAAGGAAGTTTATCTTATGATATTGAAGGTTTTAGATTAGTTGATGATATGAAAATTCCTCCACAACGAGACGGCGTTCCAAAATCTCCAGCTAGTGCTTGGCCCGATGGAATTTTACCTTATACACTTGATGCATCATTAAATGAGCAAATGAGAGCATTAGTCATTGAAGCTATTGATGATTTTCATCACTACACTTGTCTTCAATTTCGACCAGCAACAACTACAGATTCATACTCACTACGATTTTTAAATGATGCATCTCCTAACAGTGGTGGCTGTAGCTCATATATTGGATTTTGGAATAGAAGAAATCAAGTTAGTTTTTATAATACCATAAAAGATCAAGGCTATAAATATACTTTTGATGCATCATTAAATGAGCAAATGAGAGCATTAGTCATTGAAGCTATTGATGATTTTCATCACTACACTTGTCTTCAATTCCGACCAGCAACAGCCGCAGATTCATACTCACTACGATTTTTAAATGATGCATCTCCTAACAGTGGCGGCTGTAGCTCATATATTGGATTTTGGAATAGAAGAAATCAAGTTAGTTTTTATAATACCATAAAAGATCAAGGCTATAAATATACTTTCTCCTTATATGATTTACTTCCTGTTTGTACTAACAATTTTATTTTATATGTATAGCCTATTCATATTGGTGGAGAGTGTAATCGCAAAGGCAATGTTATACATGAGGTATATATATAACAACATTCACTTTATTATTAGCTTCAAATGACATTTTACTTACCAGTGTTACATAAGGCAATGTACTTTATAATTGTTTCACTTTACAGATCATGCACTCACTAGGTTTCTTTCATGAGCATACGAGAGAAGATAGAGATGATTTTGTTAGAATAGTTTTGAAGAATATAGATCCAAGTAAGTATAGAGAAAAACTTGTTGAGCAACTAATTAGGTATGCTAATGCTAAATAAATATGTTTACTATATCTATAGGTCAAATACAAAACTTTTTAATCAATGCTACCAATGGAGAGCCAATTCATCATTATGGAGAGACGTATAATTATGACTCAGTAATGCACTACCCTAAAGATGCTTTTGGAATTGATGGCAGAGTCACTGTCCAAGCTTTGGTAAATTAAAAGGAAATATATTTAGTATTAAGTCAGTGAGACATGTAACGAGATTTAATAATAAAATTGTGTATAGAATAATCCAAGAGCACAAGGTGATGGAAATAATATTGGGCAAAGAGACGGACTTAGTGAAGGAGATGTGAATAAGATCAATAGAAAATATAATTGTAAGCTACACTACATTTTATTATAGGAAGATTTTAGTAAATTTAAAAATTTCTTACACAGGTTTTGCTAAAAGAAACCGTCTCAATGACTCTGCTCTACTTACAACACAATTACAAAATGGTCAACAACTACCTCAAAGTCAATTAGTCCAATTGCTTCTAAGACTTGTAGCCAATTCTAATGCTAATGCTAATGAGCTCAAAAAACGGAAGCGAAATGTCGATGCTGCAAATGCCAATGCTCAATAACTGTGATGATTTAAAAAAAACTAAAAAAGAAAATTATTCTCAACCATTTTTATATAATTTGTTTATTATGTATATCGCATTACCAAATAAAGTATTTATTTTTTTTTACAATTAACATTTTGTTCTGTTTGGATTCTGCACGAAAATCTTACAATCACGTAATTCTTTTTCAGGAATTGATTCCTGTGGAATTTCGTTGAGTAAATGATGATATTTGTCGTATATTGCGTCGTAAGCTGCCAAATGTTTTGCTTCTGATTTACTAGCAGCACTTCCTTCCCATTCCAAATTTTCAAAACCACTCTCATTTATTTTTAAGTAGGCTTTACTAATTGGAGGTTTTACACAGGTGTGAATGCACTCGTACATTGCTTTATGATAGACTTGTTGATTTAGAATTGCTACTGGATTTTTACTAGGGATTTCTTCTATGGGACAAGGTGGACATTCAGCAATTTGTGGAATAGAGCGTTTGACCTTTATATAAAAGTCTTAATTAATTAATGGATAGTAGTATAATATTTAGAACGTACTTTGATAGACGACAAGTCAATAGTATCGTCAGTTAAGTCAAAGATTGGATCACCAGGTTGCGATTGTAATTCCAGTCTTAAAATGTGTTCTAAATAGGCAAAAGATAATAGCAGAATGAGGTTAAATAAAGATAATAGTAATTAATTACTCACCAAGTAGAACTTTATTGTCATGAATTAGCTCCATATTCTTCGTTAATGCAAACAGCGTAAAGAACGAGAGGAATGTAATTAGGAACAAAAATCCTAAGGCAATCCATGATGTAAATGAAGTATATTGAGACGGTTGAGTCAATCTAAAATTTTGAGAATCCAATTGTCGATTTGGTTCGCCATAATTTTTAAATGCATTGTCCTATAATTTAATAAGAATAATAATTTATGCAAAATTTTATATATAATACTGAAAATTAATTACTTGCTGCTGCTTTGAACTCATTTTAGGTGCGTATTGCTTACTTGAATCTGGTGTAAATGGTCAATGAAAAATGTTGTGTTACATACCTAGGTTTATATTGCATATCGATTGTTTTCTTATTTGGGTCAATAAAGTATTTATCTACTTTAATCAGAAAAAGGGCAGATGAGGATGACACGTCATTATTTACACTAGATTTGACAGTCAATGCAAATACACTAGCAATGTACTTTAATATGTATGCAATGTTTCAAATTGTACACATGAAATATTTTCTGCAAGTTAATAATTTGTTTGATACATATGTACATAGGTTAATATTGATGTAGTTAACTAATTTTTAAAGTTCCATAGTGTCAATACAGCCAAGATTAATTGACTCTTGTCTATTTCTGGATGAAAACTGGAGCATAATCACAACAAATGTGATACATAGTGACACAATCTGAAAAAAAACAAATTAATCATACAATTAACAAACTCAATATATATGTATGTAAATGTTATATCTTATTTATATTGCGCACAGATCCAATAACACTGTACGTAATTGTAAAGAATCCCAATCCATTGACTCCAATTTCTGTAGTTGATATCTCAACAAAAAGTATATTAAAACATGACGACTCTTCTTTTGGATATAAAGACTTTCTTTTGAGCATCCATTTTTGTAGCTCATTAATCTGTAAATAATTATTTATTTGATTAATATGTAACTTATTAAATCCTTTATCTTACTCTGGCATTAGCAGCTGCAGAAAATACATATTGTATAAAATAAAATAAAAACTGAATAGTTGTCAAAATTCTTGTTCCCCATTCAGATGCATCGAGCATATCAATAAAATTTTGTGCAAAGTATACTATAATCATCAAATAGGATAATAAGACCAGAAATCCTCCAATAGAATTGAGGGACTCGATCATGTCTTTAGTATGCAGATATTTATTAAGCACATCTTGAATATCATGATCTT
>VCNE01003893.1:0-15498 GCA_009869805.1 Oncopodura yosiiana | reverse complement strand
AAATTGGTCAATATCGACCAAAAATGGTCATACCAAAATTCGTCATTTTCGACGAGTTTTGGTCACTATTGACCAAAATTGGTCATTTTGAACCAAATTTGGTCATGACCAAAATTGGTGATTGCTCTCTGACTGCATACATTATAAATACTTACATTTAAGATTGAAAATCGGACTGTTTTCCAAAAATGTTTCACTACCAGCATCGACATTTTCATTTCCAATTAGCTTTCCAGCTGTCTCAAGATTTGCCCATTGTTTTTCAGAAATTCCCATGAGAAGAGCGCCTATATTGACTGATTTTGGGAGCTGAGAACAATTTAACGATAATTCTTCTAACTTAGGCCAATGTTCCCAAAAATTGTTAAGAGTCTTCTCATCTGAAATTTTGATCTTCAAGGATGTCACAGAAGGAAACAATCGTGATACATGACAAAATGTTTTAGCATTAGAAATAGCAGTTTTTATTTTGAGAGATTTCAACAAAGTTTGAGGTATTGGATTATTTTCTTGTAAATCTCCAAAAACTGACAGAGTAGATACTTTCAAAGTTTGAAGCTTAGGAAAACTAGAAAAAAAGCAGATTGGTTTCATATAGATGTCTACAGTTTTAAACAGAAGAACTTTTAATTGAGGCATCGGTGGAAATTGAATTCATTCACTCATCTAAAGAGTCACCGTCCAAATCTTTGAGCTTCAAATACTTTAATGAAGAGGATTGAGACTGAAGAATTTTCTCAAAACAACGATTGACAGTTTCATCTTCCCTGAACTCCTCACTACTTCCTACAAGTTCAAGGATTAGTTTATCTAATTTCATGCCATCTTCACACATTCTTTTCAATAATAAGAATATACTATAACACTCTTCAATGTTCAGAACTTTCAACTCCTTGATTCGATCGGTCACAATCAATGATTCAAGTACTGGAGGAACTTCATACCTTTTTCCAATAGTTAAATGCTGAAGATTTGGTGATGCTTGAAATAACTCACGAAGAAATGGTTTACTAGGTGAAGTATCATCATAATCATATGACTCGTCTTCACAACATCCACAAGGACAATCTAACATAACAGTAGCAAAACAAATTTCTTTTAGATTTGGAAATACTTGCTCTTGATCCAACTCATTGAAAAAATGTTGTTCTTCTCCAATTTTACCAAAAGAGAAAGCAATGGAGCTCAAATTTGGTGTTCTACGTTTAAGTATATCACGAAGTTCTAAAGTACTGACGTTTCCAAGTTCTAAGTGGGTCATTTCCACTCCATAAGATAAAAACAACTTGTCTACAAGTCCATTATTTAAATTTTTGATGTCAAATCTGGTAATTGGAATAACTTCTGCTGATGTCTGCTTCATAACTCTCAGAAATTCAGGTGTCAAATTTGATGTATGAAATGTCTTCTCTCTTTCTTTACGAGCTATGGGTAGAAGTAAATTATTCCACGTTGAGTTAATTGGCCTGAATTTATCCAAAGTTTTCACTGGGAGTAATTTTACCAATTCACCAACAATCTATTCGAAATGAGAAAAATGAAATAGAAATTTTAGCACAAAAACAATTCTTTACTTAATTTTAATTGTCTTACCAGGTAGTTTGTCAAAGGATGATCCATTTTGTCACAATTAGTTAACTTTTGCTCTTCTTTTCGAAAAATTATCACTAAATCAAAAATCCAGACGAATATCAAAAAAAATTTCAACTGCAACTTTTCATATTTCAAAATTTCCTGCACTTCAAGTCGCGCTACCACAATCTCAATTCGAGTCAAGTAGCATTTCTCTTTGTTGTCATTATGTAAATATTCTTCAATAATTATGAAATTATTACTAACAACATTTTTGTAGTTTATAAACTCCACCAAATAATAATGTATAACTTTATTCATTTTAGATGTTTTAATTGTGCACAATACAAAATTAATCTTCCTCCGAAGTAGCTGATGTAGATTTTTCATTAGATGAGCTACCAGAAGGAGATTCATCACTTGCAGACAATTCTCGTCGACATATAGCAACATCAGGATCCTTCTCAGCAATAGATTTAATCCATGGATATAAAACTATAAAAGAATCCCTTTTGTAATATTAAAAGTGCAAAATAATTAATATGACTCACCAGACATTCTAGCAAAATCAACTTGCTCTTCATCTCCTTCATTTTTAGTATGCCAAGAATTTAAGCCAACTTGAACCCAATTTTCTCCATTGAAATACATAAGTGGACCTCCATGATCTTCACATAAATCTGATGTTGGACCTTTAATACAAAACATTGGTGCTTTGAACCAGTCCATTGTTCTCTTACAATGTTCCTGATCATAAACTGTTGTATTTAGAATTTGTACACCTAAACGTCCATTTCGTTTTCTTTGAAAGCCCACAACAGAAACTTCAGAATTTGGACCAAATGTTGTATCTTTAATGTGCTCAAGTGTTACTGGCTTAATTTTTTCGACACAATTTCGAAGTTTTAAAAGGCCAAATGTAACAAGGCTATTATAGTAATTAATGAAATTATAGATTATTTCAACTTANCACAATTTCGAAGTTTTAAAAGGCCAAATGTAACAAGGCTATTATAGTAATTAATGAAATTATAGATTATTTCAACTTATCTAAAGTTTTAGCATTTTATTTCTTAGCTTACTTGTGGCGATCTGTTTTCGTTTGTGTTGTAAATGGATAGCGAATATATTTTTTCGTCTCATAATATTTTCCACGAATCTGGCCATTTTCTTGGACGTATACTCTTGGACTTTTGATTAGACGAAGTCCTGAAAAGTCGACTGGAACACATTTGATACTTAATTTAATTATCTAGTTTTCATTATTAGTTCTTACATGTTAAGACGTATCTTTCGTTTATCAACGTTCCAGTGTAAAATTCTACATCTCTGGAAGAAAATACAAAATATTACATAACGTCTATAGTACATTTACTTTTTTCTATAAACATACCTTTTAGTTCTTCCTGTTTCTTGTACTGTCTGACAGCTAAAAATAATATACAGATGCTTTATTTATGACATAAAAAGATAAGAGAGTAAAATTTGATACCATGTTGGTCGTCTTGAAACAGCAACCAAAAATGGAAACTCCTTCGTCCATGTTCCGTTTACAAGACTTTGTGCATTTTGTACTGAAGTGCTCACTGTACATCATAAAAATTGATAAATTAAATTTTAACAACTGTTCAACTCGTTTACTATGAGATTTGAATTACCTATGAGAAGAAATGTTGCAAACTTGAGTATAAATTTTAATTCACACATGTTTAATTATTGACTAAATCATTTAGATAATAGAGTTTATACTAATTGTGTTATAAGAAGATATTTATGTACACTGTTAATTACTGGTTTTTATTTCACTTCCGGGTACATTTCAAAGAATTTTGTTACATAACTAATGACTAAGCTAACACAATAGCTAATACAATTCTGATAGTCCTTTACGTACATTTGGAATGGCCTGCTCCAAAAAATTGAATTAAAATGATGCTATTGGTTAACAAAACGCCAGATACCTAAATCAAAACATGACTACTTAATATTACAATCTACTACGTAGTTATGATTTTAATTTTCAATTCTATACTTACTGCTCCAATAAAAGAATATGTTATTGTAAAAAAGGCATAGACATTTATTCCAACAAGTTTTCCAGACATAAATGTAACAAGATTTGCACCTTGTGTCATAGTTTCTCCAGTAGATTCCCTTGATATTTCAATAACATGCTGTTTGACTTGTTCCATCTAATTAATAAGTAATTTAGTTTACTAAGTGTCAATTAACTAATATTAATCATTGATACCTTTTGATTAGCTTCAGCAGCTATAATGAAAAACACACAATATCTAACATTCGTGTACACAATCCAAATTTTCTCCAGAGGATCTTTGTCATTATTAAAAGTGTGGATAAGATGTTCAGATGCAAAAATTATAAATCCCATAAATTGAAGTAAGTTTGCACTGTTTGCCCAATTATTAGTCAGTTCTATATGTTTCTCCAGAGGATCTTTGTCATTATTAAAAGTGTGGATAAGATGTTCAGATGCAAAAATTATAAATCCCATAAATTGAAGTAAGTTTGCACTGTTTGCCCAATTATTAGCCAGCTCTATATGTTTGCACGCCTTTCCGTATAAACTAGAGATCTAAAAAAATGAATTCAAATATATATGTATAACAATAATTTATTCCATATATTTTAACTAAACCTCTGATAGACTTTTGGATGCTAAAACTGATGTTAATAAATTTGCTGTGATGGAGTAAATAGCAATTGTAGCTACTTGAACTAATTAGTTGTATTGTGGACATTACAACTGTAAAGCAATATGTGATTAAAGTGTAGAGCACAAGTAGACTTATATGAATTGGAGAGTTCCATGTATCTTCATTCCAATCATAAAGTATGTATCTTGTTGACTCCATAGAGAAATCTGTATAAAATACAGTAAAGTTGCTAAAGCTTGTAATGACGTATTGTCCAATAAGACACCAAGTTACCTGCAATCAAAAATCTAATTTGAAATTGCAATATTTATAGTGATTAATAAAAATGAATCTTATACCCTTTTGACTGTAGTGTCAATACGATGATTTAGATTACATGGTTCAGACACTAACTGGTTTAGAACTTTCTCAAATTCTTCCTATTTTAAACCAAAAAGTGTAGGCAAATGACAGTGTACTAGTAAAAGTAAGTGTTGACTGTGCAATGTAAAATAGTCGTATTGGTGCTTCAACTAGAGATGGCCCATGGAGATCTTGACTCAGGTCACTTATTGCTTTTGTCACTCCCAGGATTTGTACAATGATACAAATAACCTAAAACATAGTTTACAAATCATTCATTTCTTACCGTAGGCATTGGGCTGCTACCAAAATGGCACTGGCAAAACAGTACAGAAAAAAGGTATGAGACAAATGTCGTCACTTGCTTTGATGCTTTACCAGCGCCACTTCGGAGAAGGCCCAATGGTTAAATTAAGAAACGAGCGTCGTGTTAATACTGATAAAGTGAGCAAATTATCATGAATTTGTCAGTAATTATATACCTTTCTCCACTTCGGAACTGTATAAAATAAACTTTCTTTAGCAGTGGACCGAATATGCAATGGAAAGAGACATTGGTAATACAAAAAATTGCACACGACTCTGTAATAGTAAAAAATGTTGCAATTGTTGGTAACGACTGTTGTTGTTGAAACTATTACTGACGACTTCATTGCAGCAACCCAAAAATTAAACTGTACGTTAATTTATTAATGCAATTGCCATTAATCATTTAACACTTACAAATTTTAATAAAGTTGATAGTATTTCAATAAGCAATTTAATTTCATTAACATTGAGTCAATAACATTTTTTATTCTTTCTATTACATTAACTCTGTAGATAAGTTGTTACTGTATAATCTATGTTTACATAAACCTTCAAAATAAAATTGCTGGAAACCAATAATTGAATATACAATTTCAACTCAATAGCATGTAACAAGAATACAATAGGTACATATAATGATGATATGGTTCAGATTCTAGCTATATATACAGCAAGTTCTCTATATGTTTTTCATATTACAAAAACAAGAATTGGGCTTTAATTTGACTTTGAATAATTCAATCACAAACTTTAAGAAAATTCTCTTGACCTCCGAGTTTAGATTTGATATACGCAGTACAAATTCTCAAATCCTTCTTATAACATTAAAATGTTTCCATTAGAATCTTTTCTAAATTTTGGCTTCTCTCATTTATCACCACTTGCACCAATTACATGGAGCCCTAAAGCTAACTATAAAAAAATTAAGCCAAATCATCGACGCTATTGGGATTTTTTATGGCGTTTATTTATTTATTGTGAGTGGCTACTTGCAATCATGTTTTTATTACGACTTTGGCAAGAAATTGTTTCTCCTTCAACAAATTTTGGAATAGCTGAAGTTATGATTTACACAGTTAGTCTAGTGTATCTTGTCATTGTTAGTACTATGGGCTATGTCACTCTTGTGAATCGGAAATTGGCATGTAGTCTCATTAACGAATTGATCGTTTGGCATCATCAAATGGAATGTAAGATCTTTATTGATAATTAAACTTAATTTAATTTAATTAATTTTTTTTCTACAGTACGCTATGACATGATTGTTCCACGTAAAGAAACTCACCCAATTGACAATAATTTCAATATTTGTCTCCGACTACTAATTGCTTTTACTCTTCATATGGGCCCTCATCTTTTTAGTTTATTTTTAATTCTTCTCAGCTTTACTACAAATTTTAACCCAGTTACAAGATTTGTTCTCGACTATTTTCCTACATGGAACAAATCCTTAGTTCACCGATTGGCTCTAATAATTCTATCTGTATTTTTTTCTTATCACACAGTAGCAACAGCAATGTGTACACTTCTTCCTTTACTATTAGTAGTTGGTATATTAACACATTGGCTCTCATTTTTAATAGAAAATATTCATATAAGATGTAGCTATGTAAAAATCTCCAGAGGAAAATTAATTATAAATTGGAACTTAATTGCAGGAGCTGTAAGTCTTTCAAAAGATATCAAATCATATAAACTCTGTATGTTAATAATAGAAGCTGGACTTGATGTTTTAAGATATCCTTTAACATTTGTTATGTCATTTTTCCTCATTGCAGGAGCTGTAAGTCTTTCAAAAGATATCAAATCATATAAACTCTGTATGTTAATAATAGAAGCTGGACTTGATGTTTTAAGATATCCTTTAACATTTGTAATGTCATTTTGGACAATTGGCTCTATTCTATTAGCTTATTGCTCTATAGCTATGATTAATGTTGTACCTATTCAAGCTTATATTTTATTTCCTGTTGCTTTTGTAGCATTTTTGATATTGTTAACTATTGCTTCAGTTTATTTTGTTAGGTTGAATGAGTTGACTTTGAAATTGTTACATTCATTTAAATATGCTAAATGTGGTAATAAGTATACGAGAAGAGTGGCTAAAGCATTGAAACCATTGTTAGTACCGATTGGTGATGTATTAGCGTTTGATAAAGAAATTTATACTTTCTTTACAGAGTGGATTGTGTATTATACTATTACATTACTTGTGTATGTCAATATGAGGAAGTAATTTATAAAAGTTAATGGCATTGGTATCGATCATTTTAATTTTGTATGATAGTTCATAGTTGTACTCTAATGAAATTCTAGACTGTACATTTTGCTAAACCTGTTGGAATTATTTTGCTCTTGTTAAAATAAATAAATCATAGCTGTTTCTGCCAATTAAAAAAATCAAATTTATTAACTCTAATAAGTTTCAAAATTCATCACCCAGGATTAGGCACGTCCTTGAACCTCTCAGTGAACCACATATCATGATAAATTCTACGAAGCTCTAAAAGCTCTGAATGAGTTCCACTTTCTTCTAGTCGACCATTTTTAATAACAAATATTTTATCACAATTTTGAATAGAGCTGAGTCTATGTGCAATTGTAATACATGTTCTTCCATTCTTTGCAACGTCCAATGCTTCCTGGACAATTCGCTCACTCTCAGAATCTAGAGCTGAAGTAGCCTCATCTAAAATTAGTAGCTTTGGATTGCGAATTAAAGCACGAGCTATTGCTATTCGTTGTTTTTGACCACCAGATAATTGATTACCAAGCATTCCAACACGAGTTTCATAGCCCTAGTCAATAAAGTATACATATTATTATAGAGCAGTTATAGGACAATTAAGAGTTGTATAGAGTTACCGCTGGAAGGGATGAAATAAAGTTATGAATATTGGCCTTCCTTGCTACGCTTATAATTTCATTTATGCCAATGTTGTCTCTTGAGTTATCTCCATATGAAATATTTTCACCAATAGTCATATCAAAAAGTACAGGTTCTTGAGAAACAAGTGACAATTGTTGACGGAGAAATTGTAGATTCAAATCTTTGATATTTGTATCATCCAATCGCTATTTAAATAAATTATATAAATTTATTTTTAAAAAATCTTATTTCAGAGTCTTACAATTTCTCCTTGAATTTGGATCATAGAATCTTAAGGCTAGTGCTATACAAGTTGATTTTCCGCTACCACTAGGTCCAACAATTGCCACATTTTCACCAATATTGGCTTTCAGGTCAAGTTGTCGTAATACTGATCGGTTTCTATAATGGAAGTCAACTTGACTCATATCAAATTCTCCTTGAGTGTCTGGCTATAAAAAGACAATTTATTAGTCTAAATCTCTACAAGAAAGTTTATAGCTTTTAATCTTACAAGTTTTCTGCCACAGTTGTTATCTATTAATGGTACTCTATCAAGTAATTTAAATATACGGCTAGCTGCTAACTTTGCTTTTCCGTAATCCGGAGCAAATCCAACTGCAGCTCCACCAGCCATCGTACAATAAATTAAGGCTTCAGCAATTCTGAGAAAATACAATTTGTTAACTTACTTCATAAGTTAGTTAAACCTTTTAAATATAGTTACTTGAAGACGTCAGCAATCTTAACACATTCATGCTCCACTAAATATCCTCCAAAATACATTGTGAATGCATGACAGAAATATGGAATACATAATACAAATCCAGTAATCAACCCTCTGACATGAGCTCTTCTTCTATTGACTCTACAGTAAAAATGATCCAGTAAAAATTACTATAAATTCTAACTACATAATATTATTCCTTACTTGTGAGATTCCAATAGCTCCTGATAAAATAAAGCCATAACTTTCCCCTCAGCTTGTAAACTAACAACAGTTCTAATATTATTAAGAGCTTCTATAGCCACATTAGTAGCTTTTCTCAAGAGCTTCTTTCTCAATAGCCGTATCACCAGCCATAACTTTGGCTTCTAAAAATGACGAGTATAATATAAAAGGCACAATGGTTAAAACAGCAGCACCTAATTTTGGAACATAATAAAGACTCATTGCTCCACTTGCAACAACAATTGTCATTGCTTGAGTTAATGCTACTAATCTTGTTCCTGTAGCTCCTTGTAGACTACTTGCATCTGTTGCCAATTTGGAGGAAAGTTTTCCTACAGTGTTTGCTGACTCGTCGTAGAAACTTGGGTCTTTTTCTAATAGGGAAGAGAAAATCACTTTTCTGATGTAGAATGTAAATTTGTCACTAGCTTGTACGCTTGTTAGTCTCTGTTTTAAAAAATTCACAATTATTAGCACTATTAGTTTCAAGGAAACTATGAATCATAAATGTTACCTGAAGAAAACTTGAGATTCCCATTCCAATCGCTATTACCAAAAACATTAGAGAGAAGAAATTGGCTTGTGATTGAATGTATTGATCATCATGGCTAGCAAAGATCTGTATAATTTATTTGATTGGTTAATTATTTTCAATAGTGATACACGGAGAATAGTCTCAGGTTTATAAACTAAAGACTAAAAAATCAAACTTTTGCTGGTTTTAGGGAGCCATTTGGCACACTAAAAGGAATAACGACGCTGAACTTCGATTTCGAGTTGCAAATAAGTCAAAAACCTGAGACTCTTCTTGTTAAAAAATATTTAATTTAACTTACACCAAGAAAATCTCCAAATATCACTGCATAAAATGGAAAAAGTCCTCCTTTAATTATTGTAACAACCAAAGCAATTAAAATCCAAAGCCATCCTTGCTTAAAACAAATTGCTATTAATCTCTTCATATTATCATTATTGACAGATACATCTTCCTTAGAGTCATCAGAAGCTTGGCAAACTTCTTGCTCTTCATCTATTACCATACTTTCCATTGTAGTAGAGAATTCTTTAGATTTCTCTTCACTAACTAAAGATGTATTTCTAGAATTTGTATTACTACTCGTTACTTCTTGAGACATAACCATTTTATAATAAACTCCCTTAAGTTCCATTAATTCTACATGAGATCCAGTCTCAATAACTTGTCCTTTTCTTAGTACCATAATTTGAGTCAGCAGCTTTAATTGTAGATAGTCTATGAGCAACAATTATAGTAGTTCTACCATTTTTAGCACGGTCAAGTGCTGCTTGGACAATTGCTTCACTTTGAAGATCTAGAGCTGAAGTTGCTTCATCTAGTAAAAGAATTGATGGAGATTTTATCAAAGCACGAGCAATTGCAATTCGCTGTTTTTGGCCTCCAGAAATTTGAGTGCCTCTTTCACCAACTGAAGTGTTGTAGCCTTGTGGTAATTGTTGAATGAAATCATGGATATAAGCTTCACGAGCTGCATTCTCAATTTGCTCTTGAGTTGCTTGTTGACAACCAAAGCGAATATTTTCTCCAATAGTCATATTAAAAAGTACTGGCTCTTGTCCAACGACTCCAATTTGTGATCGCAGCCATTTTAAGTTTAATTCTTGTAACTCAATTCCGTCTAATGTAATTTGTCCTTCTTGGGGATCGTAAAATCTTTGAAGAAGAGAAATGCATGTGGATTTGCCACAGCCACTTTCTCCAACTAAGGCAATTGTTTGTCCAGGAGATATTGTCATTGAGAAGTTATTTAGAATCTGCAAGAGAAAAATAGCGTCTGGATTAGTTGACAATTTTAGTACAAATAATGCCGATGTCAAATATACTTCAAACTTTAACGTCAGTAGGACTCATTCATAGTAAACGCGAGTCGTTTTTTATTATAGAAAGTTAAAGGATTTTACGACGATATTTTTGCTAAATAATTAGTGACGTTTGAGATGCTGTGTCTTAAGTATCATTTCATTTTAGTGGAACTCTTGTTGATTGCATTAAAGAAATATAATCATACTTGACAGACTAACCTGTATTGTAGGACGACTTGGATATGAAAATGAGACATTGTGAAACTCAATTTGTCCACTTGTCTTTCCTATTGGTTTGATACCATTGTCATTAAATGTATCAATCTCTGAATTTCTGTAAGATTCATTAATATATAAATGTATAAGCTTCAAGATAATAATCAGTAAAATACAAACCTATTTAAAACACTAAATATTGAGCGAGCAGATCCTAGACCTTCACCAAGTAATTGAAAGTATTCAGTACAATCACCAAAAAACCAATTGACAGTACCAATTCCAAAGAATATCTATAATTGAATTAAAAGTAACATTTAAATTAGTGTAATGAGTGTTTATATCAATCAATCTTACAATGACTAAAGTATCAGGCCCATATAATCCATCTCCTGACTCTCTACTATTCAAAACTAATTTTGTTCCATACCAAAAAGCAATTGAGAAATTAGCAATTCCAGTAAACCATCCTAAGCCATCAGTAAATCCTAGAATAAATCCTCTTCTATTTGAAATCTTTTTAGCATTTTGTAACTTTTCGCAATACAATTTATTAGCTTTTTCTTGTCCATTAAAGGAATAAACTGTACGAACATTTGTTAAAATTTCTTCTGATACTGTAGCTGCTTCAGCATAAGCTTCTTGTTCTTTTTCTGCTAAGTTACTAAATGCAAGAGTTTCTAAAATACTTCCAATGCTTAGAATGGGAACGACAACTGACATTAGTAGAGATAATTTCCATCCATAGTAATATGAGATGATGACTAATAGAATGAATGTTAGTGTGGCTCCTATCATTTGAGCTGTTTTTTCTGAGATGAGATTTTGTACTTTGACCATATCTCTGTAATGATAACAAATATATATTACAGTTCAAACATATAAGTAAGTCATTTTTATCATCAACACTTACTCGACTATTCTTGTAGAAAAATCTCTCTTGGAATTAATATCAAAATAGCTAATGCTCTGTCTTATTAGTTTCTGAAAATATAGTAACCTAATACGAAATACCTAATACAAAAGTAAAGTGTTAATGCATTCATATCCATTAATCAATAATAAAATCAATATATATTTACTTGAGACTCTCCAACTAAATTGTAGCTAGCGACTCGGATATACATTAGTAAAAATTGCACTATTCCAAGTGCAACCTGATAAATAGCAAAATCTTCAATGGCTGTCATAAACTCTGAAGTTTCAGACGATGAAGTAGAATTTTTTGAAGATGAGGAGGAACATGATGATGAGATTTCTGAGCCTTTGTCAACCATTGCTTTGGTCATTGTACCAAAAGTAATATTAGCTATTGGAAATATTACGCCAGTTAGTAGTGCTGCTATTGTGCCTACTCCTATAAGAATTTTGTCCTTGTATGTTGCATATTTGTACTGCAAAGGTGACAATTTGCAAAATTAGGAGTTGACCACATAGACTTAAATTGTTAAGTTATTTACCAATTGAAAGAATGAGACGGAAGGTAGGACAGTTTCAGTCTCATTAGATGTGTCAAGTAGTGATCTATATATTGATTGAATGAAAGTTATTATATAGCCTTGTCTCAAATTTGTCTATGTTCTTACTTGTGATGCTCATCATGTCTCGGTTACAGTTGTACTTGAAGGCATAGCTAAAGTGTATACTAATATTTTTACTAAAAATAAAAAAAGACTAAAGTAAATCTGCACAGCAGGTACAAATGTAATAAAGGTAGTTAAGTAACACAGTATAGGAATTAAATAAAAAAATTATATAGTTTTTTCACTCCTAAAAGTTTGCAAGTGATTGGCTTTATTTGACTTGCGTTTGCTTTTATATAGGCAGACAAGCAAAAAATTTCATGCATATTAGTACTTTTCTTGTCTTGCTAGTTTGCTAGTACTAGGATTAGTACCGGCTTTAGAAACGTCAGTTGAACGTCTAAATTTTTGGCATTTGCAAAAAAGTAAATAGGAGATGAGTCACAGTTGTTTATCCAGTTTTGCCTTTGCGTGCAAAGTTCATGGATGGATTGCATCATAGAATATTAATGTATGAATGCGTTTAAGAAACGTTCTTATATTTCTTTGAAATAGATTATCGGAGAGACCAATACATTCTAAAGAGATCTCATAAATATCAGTAGGTTATTTACATAGAAGTTTGAGTTGCAAATTACAATGCAGTGACAATGACAAGGAAGGGTAATAATAGTAATTGAATTAACGGTGGTACACTACTTTACTCTTTGCGTAACAGTAGTCCAATTAGAATATGTAATTTATAGCTATTTTTATATCTCTGTAATAAGGGAAAATTTATATTGGTGTGTCAAGTTATATGACATTATGTAATTCACTATTTTTATTGGAAAACAGGGCCTGGTCTTGGACTTCACACATCTCACATTACTCCTGTTACGGTTTGCGTTTGCGGTAAAATGATTCAAGCGACGTCAAAATAAAAACAAATAATATTAATTTCTAAAATCATTAATATATTTTAATTAAATTAACAAAATGATTAGCTACTATAAATGTAAAACGTGCCAAGCATTTCTTCCCAATTTGGAATCTCTGATAGAGCACAAGAACAGGAAACACAATGATTGCACTCTAATAAAAAGTTCTAAAAACAAATTGTAAGTTGGCCAAAACAAAATTTCAAAAGCAAAGCTACAAAACTAGATCTCAGTAATAATTGCAGATAATTCATTAAAATTACTAATCATAATTCATTATTACACAGGTCATCATCTGCTGGTGTATCTATTTCCTTTCAATCGTATTTCCTAATTGACACCGAAATTCTTATTTTTTCTGGCAACTCTGAGTCTGATGAACCCAAATCACCACTTTTTATTCAACCTCAGCAATCCAAAGTCCAAGTCTCTCAAAAACACAGTAATATCAACAACAAAACATCATTGTCACCACCACCACCATGAGTTTGATTCCAGCAATTACCTCAATGTCGAGTTCGAAGAAATTAATATTAAAGAAGAATATGATGATGAAGACGAGCTTCAAGGGTTTCAACCTGATTTGGAAAATATCTCTGAAGAAGATATTATTCATAATGCCAATGGTATTCAATTAGGTCATAACTATGAAACTAATGCTTATCCTAATTTCATAAATATTGTACAAGAAGATGAAAAGTTATCATCAAGTGACAACGAATTTGAAGGTGAAGACATTGAACAAGAGATAGAATTTCCTGCAACGTATCCATTGCCACCACTAATTAAAAACTTTAAACCTGAACCAAATGAAATTGATCCATTGGCTGACAGTAGCAATGGACTTGAGACCAACAATGTTATCGACACCAAATCAGAGCTAAAGTATGTGAAGACACAACAGAAACTAACGCCAAGTCAACTACCACAAAAGTGTCCAATGTGTGATAAAACTTGTAGCAACAAATACTCATTACAAGGTCACATTGAACGTACTCATGTAAGAAGTCCTAAGAAACGAGGTCGAAAAGTAAATCCTAATGATCCATTAGTTAATCAACCACCAAAATGTGAAGTTTGTGACAAAATGTTTTACAATAAATATTCTCTACTTGGTCATATGAAACGTAGACATGGAGAAAATCCTAAGAAGCTTGGTCCAAAAGTTAAGAGTGGCAATCCTTCGACTTATTATCAACCTGTAAATTGTGCCATATGTCATAAAACTTTTAAAAACAAATATGCTTTACGTGGACATATTGAACGTAATCATGAAAGAACTCCAATGAAACGAGGTAGGAAGAAAGTATATACTGATGGACGCTTGCCACCTGCCTTACAACGTGTCAAGTGTCCAATGTGTGAAAAAATTTGTAGTAATAAATATTGTTTACGTGGCCATATTGCAAGTTTTCATGAGAGAAGTCCAAAGAAAAGAGGTAGAAAGCAGAAGTTTAAGGTTCGTGGTGAAGTTAAAGAAGTTGATGTTGCAGGACAGAATTCAATAATCATGGCATTCCAAAATGATATTTAAAAATTTATATTTAAATAATCATAGATCTCAAGAGTATATTTATATAATTAAAACAATATAGCGACTCGGAATTTGTAAATTATCTAAACGCATATTTATGTATATTTTCTTATTAAAACACTATTTATGAGCATTTAATTGAATGATATGATTTTTTCTGAAAATTGATTAGCATCTGTCTTTTAATTAAGTTTTTTAAATCATATTAGGTTGATGAAGTTTTGGAAGAACTTTGTATCATTAAAAATTTATATCTCATGGCACTGAACATCATAATAATAAAATGCTCATGCAAACAATTTCCCTTGTTCAGTTGATTAGATACGAACACATTTATTAAAAACAATAATTTCAAATTGCTTATAACATTAGATAAAGCTAACATTGAGATTTTCTTCAGCACATCACTTATACTACTAATACAAAACAAATCAACAAAATATAAACATTGTAATTTACAAATATTATTCCTTTTTACTAAAGGCTACTAAAAAACTTTACACCTCAATAGGATCTTCAGTAGATCTCTCTAAATTATCCAAGAACCTCCTAAGCGTCACTTTTTTAGAATATGTTAAATCAACACTTAATCTTGAATTCAAATTAAACTCTTCACCACTAGTACTACTAACATTACTAAATAATGAGTCTTCTCTATCTCTTTGATGATGAGGTAGCTCTTTTATTATTTCAATTATTTCTACTGCACTTTCCTTTACATCTGAATCTCTATTACCAAATGAA
>VCNE01003892.1:0-22448 GCA_009869805.1 Oncopodura yosiiana | reverse complement strand
ATATAATTTTGACCCGGCGTTTATTAGAGACCGGCGACAATTAGGTACCGGCGTTTATTAGAGGATTTACGGTATGTATAAAATATAAGTTTACTGCAGGATATGTTTTAGGCATAAATTTTATTTCATGTTGGAAGAAAACATAAAAGAACACTTCAGTAGCAAGGTCACAATAAAAACTACAACACTTATTCAATGTCAACTCTGGAAGTACCAATATAATAATGCTGGAAGTCGGTTTATGTAACGACAGATTTACTTTGATGTTCTTTTTTCATCTAGTGTACATAACTATACATAACAGCTTCAAGAGGAAAAGACTTCAAGCATCAACTACATATATAAGTAATAATCATAATCATAATAAATATGACATATAATACTAAAAGAGAATATGTATTACTGCTTCCGTTAGAAAATGTATGAAAGTAAATTTCTTTACATATAAATATCTCTCATCTGAATATATGTAATCAAGTAGTTTGTAGTCTGAACAGGTTCTATAATAATTTCTAATGATGTCTTTTTGCATCATGTAGTTTTGGATTGCACTTTCACACATTTTGTTTTTGTGTGATATGATCTTTTTGTAACATTGTCACGAGAGATGCATATAATTTGAAGATTGGACGAGAATTTGTGAATGCATGTCAAATGAACAATCTCTCTTATAATAATGGTTTTGTGGTTCGATCCAAGGACAAATGTGAAATGTAGACAGGCAAATATAGCCCAACATTGTTTCTACTGTTTTTATGTCACATTACGTTTATGACACTCGACGAGACTGCATATTTAATGTATTCATAGGAGCTGTTTATGAAAGACACAGTTCGACCAATATTTTATTTTATAATGTAGGTTAGGGACTATTATTGTCAACTTGAGACATGAAAAGAAGAATAGACTAAAGAAATATACATATAGCTGCCATATATTCTGTTACACATGATGAACATCCTTCCTGAGAAGTCTTTTAAGTAAAATATTTAGTAAGAAAATGCAAAATTTCTGTAAACACCTTTGTAAATATTGAAATTGAATGCTACACCACACCCTTTTTATTTCTAGTGTCCTTTGATGAAGAACGTATGTAATTGAGAATACACCTACCAAAATTAGCAATACAAAAGGACCCACTGTTATCAATGATGAAAAGTATATTATTACATGACTTAGAACATGAAATTAGCTCTGACATTTATTTTGTAAGGGTGTAGTCTCTACTATATATAAGTGTTTACAAGGCCAAGGAAACTTTTTTAACCAAATATTTTGGACAATACAGGGCGTATAGTGAAGTGCATTTTAAGAACCACTTTAATACTTATGGAGTCTATTTTAATTGTAGAATGCACTTATGCATATATTAGCTAAGTAAATATTGCTTCGCCTACACAAAAATTATGTAATGTAATATGTTATACATGAATATTATGGAATCAATAATCAATAATCATATTGCTAATTAAATTACTTTTTAGTATCAAAGGTTATACTTATTTATATGTACATTTGTAAATGCGTCAGCAAATATATAAAATAAGAATGACTTATGTTTCCAATAAATTCAGTAGTTGCATGTATAAAAGAGACTAATGACGATGGAAAATTCCAATTGTATAGAAAATCGCACATTCCATCATTTTATTTATAGCTACCTCAACCTACAACACACAAGTTCAATTAAGCTAGAAAAGGTTAGAAACTATCACATCTAAGTATCTAAGTAAAAATAATGGATGATAAAAATGCCAAAAGTTTACTCTTAAATTGGAAGTAAGAGATGATCAAATATAGCATTTTGATATTAAGATAAAAAACGTAATCCACTTTGAGTCAAAGTAAATCGATTGCATGTTATCAACACATTTTAGCACACACACGCATTTATATCCACTTAACTATCATCATCTTTTCTACGTAAAAGAAGAGAATATTATGTGTGAATTTATATGTATTTATATCTGTTCCAATTGTTATTTTTGATGACGGATTTAGGTAGTTGGAAGGAATCCAGGAAAATCTACCTGTGATATAGCTACCTTTTTATCTGATAAAAAGAGAATTATGATATAACAAATACTACGACGTAAGAGAGAAAAGTGGAATCCGGCTAATGTAGTACACAAGTCTAAGTTTGGAACTGACATTTAGTTATTAGGAAAAATATGTATTCTACTATAGAGGAAATACGATCGACACAAAATTTAGTATGTATACATATGGATAAGAAATGAATTTTCGTAGTAAAAGGAAGTCAATGGAATTAATCAATGAATAAACTCAAGACGTAAGTTTGCACAACTGACGTCATTATTACATTTATACTACTACTAAAAGAAAATGAGATTAACTGATGAGCAAAGACAGAAGAAAAAACTTCTACCACAAAGATAATGCATGTTTTCTTTAAATAAATTTGTATATTTGCGTGTGTTGTTTCTGTTTCTTCTATTATAATTTAGCTCAAACTAAAATTACAAAATACTAAAATTACAAAAAGTATATATTTACTCTACTTGAAATAATTTATCATTTGTTTCTATTTTTTTTCTCTATTATTAGAACTTCTTCATATTTTATTCAAGGAATGAAGCTAAAAATATTTTTCTGTAGTAGAAAAAAAATTAGTGATATTCCACCTAAATATTCCAAGCATTCCGCTCGTGTATATATATATACGTACTTATTACAGATATAGACTAAAAGCTTCCAAGTTGGATGAAATCACTAAAGTTTATTCTGAAACACGTAGTACATATTATATTGTCTTGTCCTGCCTGATGTAATATATAACTGTTGGCGTAGCTCAAGAAAACTATAAATATATCACAAAATTACAGATACGACAAACACCCACGCTTGTATAAGTTTATATGTGAGTACATAGGTATTTATGCAATTTCTCGATTTCTGTTTGTAGGAAATGGAATTTTTACTCAGAATCAGAAGACGACGAACTTGTAGGAATTATTTTATAAAGATATCATGGAAAGTTTAATATTATTATTTTCCCTTCATGCTTCAAATTTCTTTTTTCGCAATAATAATAATACTGATGTAGTTCTTAGTAATGAAACAATCTCTAAATCTACTAAACTCTAACTAAATCTCTTTTTTTGGAATTGGGTCATTTGTTAATGGGAGGGCAAGTAGAACTTTGTTCAAGTGGAGAGAGAACCTAACCATAAAGTAGAATTATTTGGTTGGAATGCTTTTAGTGCACAATCAAATAGGATTAGCACTTCATTCTTACTACATAGACTTATGTATACATAATCCTAGATTGAAAGAGAAAAGAGAGAAGGACATAACTATATGTAACTTATTCAAGTATCATCATCACTATATTGCTGTCTAATTTAATTAATTGTCACCAGCACAAAGTCAAACAGAAGCAACTTTCCACTTTATCGCACTCCACTCTAAAGCTTAGTAAAGTTTCCGCCTACACGATTTATAACTCAACTCTACTTGAATTGAATTCAAGTGTCGAGTCCTTAACTGTCTCACAGCATGCACTCATCACAAAAGATATATAGAAGAGGTCATCCATAAAAAATATTGGTCGACTGTCGACCTAAATTTCTCTATGCATGCAAATAAAAGTCTCTACTTCAAACAAAATTCTCATGCATCCTAATTTTTCAATCATTATCTCTTTCAGTAGTTTGTTTGACTAGAGTTTTTATTAGAACTGTAAATCATCGATGAAAAACGAAATGTTATGATGGTATGCATACATACAGTCAGAGTCAACCATCAAGCACGTAGAATATATATATTTAGATAGATCCAATAGATCAGAGAAAGACAAGGTCTACGTATAGTATATACCCGTAGAAATATAAATAATGTAGATTACTGCTCAAGATAAAGTCAACAGATTATATATGTAAAAGACTCATCAATATTTAGAGATCTAAAGGCTTTTTAAACGAACTGTGTCCAAACTGAAGTTAAGCGACTATTTGCATGCAAAAACGGTGCTGGTTATATGCATCTTTCTACTTTGGAAATGACATTTTGTTGCAACATTCTCAGAATGCTATTATTTTGCAATGATTCAACTCTGACAAGGAAATGACAAAACATTTCTTCTCTCATTGTATTTTGTCATCTTTGAAAGTCAGTGACTTTTTTGTGACTAAAAGTCACCTTAAAAGAGTAATGAACCTTTATAGATACAAACATTAGCCACAATATGGAAGATGGATAGCACAGAATGTTTTTGGTAATCATGTTAAATGTTTACAGTTTAAAATTTTATGACTTTTGGTANAGATACAAACATTAGCCACAATATGGAAGATGGATAGCACAGAATGTTTTTGGTAATCATGTTAAATGTTTACAGTTTAAAATTTTATGACTTTTGGTATAGGTAAACATTGTATAAAGTCTAACACAAAACGACCTGAGGAGCTAAAGTTTAAGAACTTTCCACTCAGATAGATTGTATGTGTGTAGTAATTTTCTGGAAGCTGTGTATAAGAGATAAAGTTAGAATGGAAATATGTCCATGAAGGTAAATATTTTTCTATGAACTTCTCCGGTCATTCTCCTGGTTATCTCTCCCTAACTCTTGTCAATTTTCAAAATAGTAAAAAAGACATGGAAGATAACCAAAAACATTCTGACTAAATTGCAGCAATAAAAAAGAACGCATGCAGGTCCTTATATTTACGACTCTTCTAAGTTGGTTTGCAGTTGTAAAACTTTACAAGATATAATGGTCTCTGTAGAACTTGTAGGAAAATAGATGAAGGAAATGAATGAAGGAATAAAGTTGACTACTTTTTCTTGCAAAACTTGCGTCTTTTTGTTAAAGTAAATGTCGGGCAAAAGAGGCCAATGGCCTTAGAGCAAAAAAAATCACAATGGACCATCATGAAAATAAAAATAGAAAATGAAATTACATGTAAAGAGAGAGAGAGAGAGGATGAAAAAGTTTGTTTAAATTTTCATTTTACATGTACCAAAACAAACACCTTCAAACATGAAATTCCATTAGGATAAAATGGGTCATAAAATGTATTTGCTAATAGACACTCTCAAGGTACAGAAATCGAATTTAGTTTTTGGAGTTTAGTTTTGATGGTAGTACCAAATGCTCTACACTAAACTTTACTCTCTGTTATTTTGTTGTGATATATTGATAAGATATAGTAAAGTAAATTGGACAAAATCCAAATTTTATATCTTCTGTGTGTGTGCTACTCCAACTTTAACTACACAGAACCAGCATAATATGTAATATGTATATAGCTGTAAAAAGGAATATTACTGTTCAAATTGATCGACATTATCTTTCAATCATCATATAAAAGATAGGACATTGCACTTATGTATATTTTTTATGTTGTTGCTCGATCACTTGGCAAAGGCAATGAGATAAATATAAGCTGTCCAATGCTCTTATGCACTTTGAACATGACAAACATCTCAGAACAATTATTAACACTTACAATAATAAAGATATCACCAAGATTTTATAATGCATTGTATTTCACTAATGAAAAATTGCATAATAAAATATAGGTAATTAGGTACTTGTAGTTAGCTTTCTAATATATAATTTACTAGGCCTCCTATTCTATTGTATTGTGTATGTAAAACTAATGGGGCTATTTAGTCCAATGAATTCTTAGCCTTTGTTGTATTGTATAAAAAGCTCTCTTTTTTAATAGTTTACAGAGGCGACAAAAATCCTTGTAAGAGAGAGCAGTAGAAAAGGAAAGAGCAGATGAGGTACTTTAGAACTATAAATAAATAATAGAATATGGCACAAAACACATAAAAGACGTGTCCACAATCTACAATAACAGAGAGAAGAAGAACACTGTGAAATTTTGAATTGTTGCGTATGGTGCTCGTTAGCTTGCCAGTTTGTTAAGATTTTTTAAGACTTTAAGAAGAGGAGTAGTAAAAAATAGAGTTTAGCAAGAAGAAAGAAAATAAATTATGGCAAAGAATTTTTACAGCGGCTCTAATGCAAATGTATATTGATAATTTATTCTAAGTACTAAAGCAGATGTGTCTTATCTGCTTGAGATTTCTATGACTGGTTTTCTCCACAGGTGATGAACTTGCTTAAAAATATAATGCGGACTTTGCGAAATATATGTAGATAGAACTAGGTCACTTTACATAAACAGTAAGAGAGTAAATCAAATAAGCTTACAAAGTAATTCTAAACTGTGACTTTTGGACGTCTGTCAATCATACGTCTTCTCAAAAGAAGATTTCAAAACCTTTAGTCCAAACGCGTCATATAACTTGTAAAATATGGATAACTAATTATTAAGAAAATTTACATATGTTGAATTATATATTTTTAGCATATTGGAGTAAAGAAATTGAAATAAGGTAATGAGAACATGTACAAAAGAGAACTCTTCACAAAAATTTTCATAGTTGAACAGAGCCAGAAAGTAATTTCATCTCCTCGTCTATTCATTCATAACTTTTTATGCTTATATACTATACCGGATATTAAAGTTTTAACATCACTTTTCATCTCAACATCTTGGGCCAAGATCATCTTATTGGCACGTGTACAATATATATTATTATTCCAACAGAGTATAGAGAAGCTCTGGATTTTATCAAGAAATGAATCTATATACTCTATGAAAATGTAATGAGGCAATCAGGTCAAATTGATGATAAGATAGTAAATTGTGTAGGAAGCTTTTAATCTACATGAGCAAAGTAATTTAATTTTGCTAGCCAAAAATTTGTCTTCATTTTTCCTCACAAAATAAGATTTCCAGGAAAGAAAAATCATTTGTCAAAATATTATTTGAGAAAACGCCCAGGTGAAAGTGGGACATTTAGATAGAGAATATGACGATGTAATGAAGACAAATTTGGTTTCTTATTATTATACTAATCATTATCTATTTGAATATTAAGATTAGTTATTTAGGATTTTTCTACGTTGTAGCTTTTATAGTTTCTTCAGTAGTGGGTGAGTCATATGCAAGAATATCCATAAAGATACCAGATTATTAGCTTTACTTGAAGCCTGAAAATGGATTTGCTTTCAAACGAGATAAAAAGCTAATGGACGTAAAAAAATACGTAACCAAATTGATTATATTCTAAAAATATGTAGTGCATATCGTGCCACTGCTCTCCTAAATTCTTACGTTGCAATAAATCCCTGAAATTATTAGCTACAGGCTTAGTTTCATTTCTTTTGTTATATGTCTACTCTCATAAGAAAAGAAAACAATATTGTGCCAAATTGTGCATTGTACATCTGTCATAAACTTTAGCTGGAGAGAACTAGAGTAAAAAAAAAGAGACAGACTGAAACACTCATTGGTATGTAGCTCTGGTAGAATTCATTGGTTAAAAAGAAAATGCTGAGCCAAAATCTTATATCTAGACTATTGATATAAATGTACATAAGTTATGTCGTATCTCAAGAATTCTTCTCTGTACTTTTACTTTACTCAACTTTACAGACAGACCACTAACTAAAAGTTTCCAGGAAGTTGTCACGAAAAGAGAAAGTTCTCCATTACGGAAATTTTCTGGTCACGTAACTTTTACTTTGAAGAATTGAATTGAGTGCTGCATGGATTTATAAAAACATGACTGCATATGTTAAATGGCAAAAGTGGAACGAAAAGTTTCATCTCGCGTTTTCCATATACAAAGAAAGAAATGGACAGAACAGTTGTTGCAAAAACTATAAAAAATCAAGAAATCCTTGTGGTATTAATAATGTATTTAGCAATTCAATATGTGCAAGGTGTCAAAGCGAGCCTAATGTCTCAAGTCGGAGAGTACAAAGTGTTTTATCGATTGCTATTACATAAAAAGAGACTCTGTAAAATTAGTTTCACTTTTTTTCTTCTACAAGTGAATACAAAGTAAAAGCCACGAGTCAAAAACAAGCTACCGAAAAATCCATGAGATGAAATAAAAGAATATACATATGTGTTTCACCCTAATATTGAATGAGGTCAGACTCGCACACACATATTGACACTATATGTATATAGAGTCTTCTTCCTTTTCAGTTCCATTCAACGCTTTTTTTTTCTTGTCAGAGACAAATGAATGAAATGAAACATTCCGTTGCAACTAACTACTACGTAGTGTAGTGTCTCTGTCGCTCCAAAAAATGTCAGTGGCAAACAAACAACAACGAGGCTATTTGGCAATAAATATTTGGCACACTATGTCAGTTAGCTACAGCTTCTATAGCATTTTCCTACTGCTAGTTTCTTCAACTTTTTTGACTCAGAATATATAAATAAAATACAGAGTATCATTTTGTACATCTCTAATGCTATTTACTACTTGCTTTAGGTAAAGAAGCAGTCTTTAATAAACTTTAAATCCTTTCTTGTAATCTTTCCTACTGTGAAAATGTTTTTAGAATTATGTGGTCTCTTGCTGACAATGCTTACGTCTTATAGCTAGATAGATACTTAGTTGGAAACTCTTGACGTAATAGAGTTAATTGTAACAATATCCCTAAGGCCACTTGTAATCTTAAGTCTTGTTGACATTTAGTACCACACTATGCTTACTCTTAAAGTATCACATCATGTTCTTGAAACCCTAGAAGCTTTCTGAGGTTTAGAACTTCCGTTACACCAATAATTGAACAAGGCATATATAAATGACAGGTTGTGTGGGAAGAGAATTACATGAGAGATATAGTTTACTGGAAGATTATATATATAGGTCTTCTCTCACTAAGGATTAGAAAGAGTTAGAGATATCCTACTCAAAATACACAACTTGAAATGAATTACATTTTGGTTTGTTGTGATGATGCAACCTGAATCCATTACTCTATCAAATTTCAAAAACAAAAGCTACTTTAATTCCGTGGAATGCTATATAACATAAAACTGATATATTATGTTATTGTGTGCAGTCATGAACTCTGGAAAAACATTAGTTCTAATCAAAACCATTATTCTTTAGAAATGAAATGAGTTCTGGAGAAAATGCGCATCACACTTCTAATATTTTTCTCATCTTATGAGAAAGGAGATTAGATACTTTATATATTGTGCTATAGCTATATAGGATTATAGTGTATATCGACTTTTGGATCTAAAATGAAGATTAATGATATAGGCCACATTTATTTTAATGTTTACCTGTAAAGCTAACCAAAATTCTAATGAAAAATATTAAAGCTGTAATATCTCATATATACTGGAAAAATCTGGAGAGTGTAACTTTAAGATATCATGTGGATTTAATAATATGAACTAAAATGAATAAAATTTTCTGCGTCAGTAGATCAGTCTTTTTATATATAAGACTCGATAAACTCAATATGTAATAGGAAACCTTGGATAATGCATTGATTAAATATAGGCTGCACTCTCTGTGTAGCCTGTCTGACTTTGAAATTAGTTTGGTTCATGCATTTGCATAGGAAATATCTATAATTTCAGTGTCCATTGACTGTATGCCTCACTGATTGCCAAAGAAGTTATAATTATACATGTGTATGAAAAACAACATGAGAAGGAAGCTCACCTCAGTCGCCGCTCGTCATATCCCTTATCAATAGCATTTGCATTGCCGGTGCTTTTGACAGCAGACTTATTGGTCGCTAGCTCATTATTATTATTATTAGTTTTACTGAATCCTTGGACTAAGCATAACATGCTGATATTCTGAACGTCAATTATTGCTTGACAAGTTGAATGCCTGTGTGGATACGCCAGAGTTTTGCAGTCAATTATGAATGCTCTGGAATTTTTAATATGCAGTAGTGTAGGTATATATACTTTATATAACTTTCGGTGCTCAATTAGAGATGGTTACACTGTTACACATAAATGTTAGAAAAGACAAACTTTGTTACTGAAATAGCTTGAGGCATAGTTGAAAACTCTTTTGATCTGTAAACCACACAGTATATAACCACTGAGTAAAATGCCGAATAAAGTATACTAAAGTAATATCCCGTTACTCTTTACAACACGCCAGAGATTTGAAGTTTGACACTGGTCTCTGATATTTATTATATATGATGCTGCTGGTGAGATCAAAAAGAAATTGTAAAAGTCAATGACACTTCGATGCTCAGAATTATTAGTATCAATTTCATCGACTCTTATGTGTCACACAAGTCACAGAGAGATGAAGGGAAAAAAGATTTTCAATTTAATCTTGTATGAAATCTTCCTCTATCTTTTTATACAGCAGGACACAACTCACAAGTGTGTTCTTCACTTGAGTGTTGAATTACAACTGAGACTCTGAGAGAGCTATATAGATAGATTCTTTAGCTTTGTGTCTTCTTGTGTAGGTGTGTAATAATAGGACTACAAGGAGTTAGTTGTGTGCTCAGTGAGTGACTCTCTCATAGTCATGCAAAAATTGAGCAAAAGTCGTCTTCTTCTCTAGCTCTTATGTACGTTTGCCAGCTCTAAGCACATATAAAATCTAGTGTGTCTAACGGTGAATTCAGTTGGAGCAAATGCAGTTTGATGTTGTATGTATTTATTGCATGCGACTTGGGACTGACTCTCATATACTCTAGTTCATAGAACTCTCTCAAATGCTCTTGTGAAATGTACTTACACATTATATGTATTTTTCTATGTACTTTGTCTAAAAGTTCTTACTACTACTATATGAATACATATATAATACAGAAAATTGTTACATACTTTTAAAATTTTTGACTCAAATTTTTTTGTAGTTTTCAACAACTATACCAAATGGACAATTGCTTTGGAGAGAAATATCAAATGAATTTGAATATGGATACTAGATACTGGATTACTATACTGTGCATGGTTTATATGTGATAAAGTAGAAATAAGCAAAAACATTGAAGCAGAGAATAATAATATCTGTATTTTACAGCTTATTTTCAGCTATTTGGCTTATCTGTCGTATGAGATATATATTATAATTTTTCAATGAATGAACTATATGTAGAGTTAGAAGGTAAATCATATAGTTAATAGTTAATATGTGTTGGTATCGATCTAATTCCAGAAATTGAAACCACACTTCCTGCCTTTTATACATATGATAGATTTAAGCTTGATCTATACTGAAGACCAAAGCCATACTAATACAATTACATTTTGTCTCAAGGCCAAAATAATATTCATTTATTTGAAATTGTTACAGTGTCATCTTTACATATGAGAATTTAATTTAACAGCACATCTCTACCCATTTATATTTCATGTTTTTTACATTTTAAAAACTATTTGAAATATTAGTTTCAGGGCCATATGCTACCAAAACTAACTGACAACATCTTGCCCACAAAACAAAATTCACGAGAAAAAGTAAATGAATATTATATACTTGGTGTGTTGGCACTAGCTAAGACGACGAGAGTCATCATCATGTGTGTATTTACTTTCTTTGCCAAATTATGTCAACGTCATTATTTGAAATTGAAATTAAACTATGCACTTGGATTTACAAGTGCTACTACTTCTTTTCTCTACATTGTGTGAATATTGTCAAGTGTGCTGAGAATAAAATGCAAAATTACTTCTGAACTCTTGTCAGTTTCTATTTTATAACTTCCTTTCACGTGCATTCGCTTTATGCCTTTAGAAACACGAAGGTTTATTATTACTTGAGTAAAGAAAACTTTGCACATAGGGAAAATGACATATGACGCTATTTTCTTGTGTTGGTACTCATGCAAGAAAAAGACTATACAACTCGGAGGTTATTAGCCGTTTGTGACCTACATTTATATGCTGCTGGAAAGAATTGACTTTTCCAGCCACGCTATAACTTAACTCTCTACTCTCTATACTATCATGTATTACTACCACGTGTGCAAGTTATTTGGTCTTGTCTTGTAGTAAGTCTTGTAGTATATATAAAAACCGAAACATGAAATATCACTCATTAGCCTCAATTTGATTGTGTTGAAATGCAACCAAGAGACTTTCATGCTCTTTCAACTATTTATTAAACTCTCTCTCTTTCTAAACTGTTCCGGGTTTGCGTACAAAAAAGACCTAAATTTATCACTCAAAATGTCATTCACGCAAATCAATTTCTTCTATTTGTTCAAATATTTATATTAACATTTTTCTTAGCAAAAGTCTAATAAAATTGTTCAGTGCAGATTTTGTGACAGATTGTCAGCTAACAAGTTTTCATAAGAATCTTTGATAACATTTCAATAATATATTTCGACATCTTTTTCTCTCCATTTGTTACAGCTGCTAAAATATCAAAGTATCAGGGACTGAATAAAACAAGGCTAGAAAAGAAAGGAGAAAGTTTGAAAGTCAAATAATTTATGGACTTGAGAAACACAATGTTCTACTAGGAGAAAGAGACCCATTTTGTCTCATCGTCACATTGTCAAATATGTATGTATATAGTGTTGATAGATTCAATTCAGAGAAAGAATCACTATATTACACATACTTTGTGTTATACAAGAATCCTCTTTATTGCAATTTATAGCCTATTAAAATGTCTATATTGGCAACATATACATGGAACAATATCATTCAATCACTCACACCCGACTACATACATTTGTCATTCTTTTCGATCCAATTCATTTTGTTATAAGGAATATTCGATGACTAGACGGTGAAATCACTTTCTCCGTCGTCGATTCAGTTTTTTTTGTAGCTAAAGTCCTTCAACATTCAAACATCACTAACGCACGAGAGGTGAAACGGCCTTCAAATGAGTAGCAAAAAATAAAGAGAGTCGTAGAAACTGAATGAATGTTTACGAGAAAAGTGTTTATAACATATCTATATACTATAGAACAGAAAAGGCATTGTGTGGTTGCTATTTCTCTCTATATGAGTCATATAGCTTAAGAGTTGAAAGTTGGAACGAAGCCCAAAAAGTTGTAGAGAAAGAAGAAGAGATGGGCCAAAGAAGCCGAAAAAGCGCATAACCATAAGAGAATCATTTTCTATAGAAAAGCTCAAGAGGAGGTATGCAATATAATATAATGCGGCATTATTCTCAACAAAATTTCATAGAGGAAGACGTTATAAAGTTGGCAATTTAACATTTCTCCCGATTTTATACTAACCATTAATGTCTAAAACTATTTTAGTGTTTCAAAAGAATCATCTAATAGGTCTATTGGATAAATCCCAAAACAATGCATTAAATGATTATATTTTTTTGTGTAGGATGTGCACGATTTGGAAATGCAATTGCAAATAAAGAATATTAGTCTAAAAAATATGAGCTGTCTAGACTTTTTGACTAGGAAAGAGATTTATTTAGCATATAGAATAAAAGTGTCGTTTGCTTTAAAACGAAATTGATGGACATTATATACTTTTATACTAATATGGATTTTTCTCTTTATGTGCCATTGCAGATTACGATTACTCGATTACAGAGAGAAATGTGTTGCCAAAACATGTTCACAAAGCATTCTGCAGATTTCTTTTTCTCCTCATCAAGCACAAATAAAAGACCTTGAAATTTTTTCATGGTATTGTATGTACTCTACACCAAATAAATCATTATGAACCCAAGTAATGTGAAATCAAGTACAAGTACTCAGGCAATGTCTGACTCAGAAATAAATATAAAGTAATTTAGTAAAATCAAATCGAGAGAGATTTCTCTGAAATTTCACTTCAACTTGAATTGTATACTTCAAGCTATAGGAAATTATTTTTTCTATTAGTGTCAATGTCAATCAAGAATCCCTATTTATAACACTCCATAGAAAGTTTCAAGTTGAAAGTCTCAAGTGAAGTGTGTTCCTTTCTTGAATACAAAGGTATATTTACGTCATTAGAGCCATTGTATAAAACTAATGCTAACTTTGATTATCAAAACTTTGAAATTGAATTGATATAATTAGCTTAGAATCGAAGCTTTAGGTTGACGTCATAGAATAAATATATATTATTTGAATTTCATGATATGAATAAAAAAAATTGTCAGAATTTTTATTGAAAGGTAAAATAATTCGTTGACAATGTTAACTCTTTGATGTTAGTCAACTGAAAAGAGCTTATGTAATACTTTCATATATATTTCTTCTAAGTATATTATGCAATAAAAGAAGACTTAAAAAGGTGAATCCAAGAGAAAGATAGAAATTCAAGGTTTTTTATAAATCGATTTGAGTAGTGCAGCTGTGTCGTGAAATTCAGATTTAGTTACACACGTGTTGTTATTGCTTTTTTCTTCATTTTTGTGAGAAATACATCTGCATATTTATATAAAAAGTAGAATAATATGAGACAATGCGGAATTCAAAGTATTAACCAGACGTGTATTCTCTGGAAAACTACTTTTCACAACTCTCATCTTCTCTCTTGAAACAAGTTCCCAAGAGATATTTTACATGCAGTATGTCTTCTTCTTCTTCTTGTTTATAGTACTCTGTCAACCGTTTTTTCTCCTCCTACGTGTAGAAATGAATGAAATTTTGACTATTACAAAAATATACAGTGTCCTCGGTGTTTACAACACAAACTGACATTAAATGAATGAAATTTTGACTATTACAAACATATACAGTGTCCTCGGTGTTTACAACACAAGCTGACATTGAGAAGAATGTGACGAAAAATGTAAAATAGGTCATACAAGATTATATATACGTACAGAAGGAAAAGTTAGTAAAAATTTCCAAAATCAATACCATATTCTTAAAATAATCAACTTATTTTTTGTTGCGCAACATCCTGTACCACTTCAATAGAAAAAGCTTTCTAGAACTTTATAATTGCATTTCAAAACTTGGAATCAAAACTCGTTATAATTCTTTCGTCAAATACCATTGTAGAAATCCAATTTACATAGAAATGTAGAATATGTCAACAACACAAACCTGGTGGCATTTTCTTTCTCCTCTTCTGCTTCTGCTTCATCCATTCGTGTATGGTATTCATAAAGAAGTGTTGCTGGATCATCGTTATCAGAGCTGTAGCTGGATGCTGTTGAATTAGAAGCATCGCTACTAGCACTTGAAGAAGAATAACTTCCATACAATGGATCGATATAACTCATAATATCTGAATAAGGATTTAGAGAGTATAATGCTAATTCCATTTAAAAAAGTAAACAAAACAAGGAAAAAAATAATTAAATTGAATGTTTGCTCAACTCAACTGAAACTTAGAAATTAATTAAAATTCTTGAGAGAAGAGGAAAACCAATCAATAGGTTTACGCTGCACTGCACTTTTTTACTAACTCTTCTATTCTCTCTCTCTAGAAGGCTAAATGTCTTTTGATGACATTTTTTCTGAAAAAATATTCTTTTCCTTCATGTGTTGTGTGCAACAATTCCTAATGTGGTTTCGTTAGTCTGTTGGTCTCATGTATACGTGCTATTAGAAAAGTACGGAAAATTAGCTATATGGACGTCAGTCTCAAAGTTGGACAATCAAATTACGACTGAATCTACATAAAATATTCTTTTTCTGTCTTTCCAGTTTTATCTCTTGAGTTTCGACTGACGTCGTCAATTTTTCTACTGCTTCATTAACATTTTAACTACGGAACACTTGAGTGAAATACAGAATAGAAACAATATAAAAGAAATGACTCTCTCCAGAAGTCATTTAGCTAAGTGTAATATTTAATAGATAGTCAGTCAAAGTAGTCAGTTATGAATTTCAACTCTTTTATGTTTGCACACAGTAGTAATAAGTAATGAGAAACACTCTGTATTCTATAGATTCCATATGTTTATGAGTATTATAACGGCTGACATTTAGTTGTAAGTACATTATGTTTTATGCAGATGTAAAAACGAAGGTCTTTATATCTCATCGTAAGGAAACTGTATGGTAGTCAGTTTGTAAATTTTATTTATTTATTATTATCTGTTGTGGTTAGAATGACCGATTGACGTATGTATGTAGTAGAGTCAAGTCAAATAAAATGTACTGTACAGTAAGTGAGAAAAGAGCTGACAAATGGTTTCTGTTGATTTTAGTAGTGCAATACAGCGTAAATTTTATTTCCTGACTTAACCTTCTCTCTTTTTCTACCATTAATAATAAATTAATTACAATGAATAAAATTTTTGAGCAAGTGTTTTTCTTACATGAAAAAGAGAGAAAAAAGGACAACCGAAATGAAAACGTCCTTAGAACAACTTAAAAGGTCTCAAAGAAGGGTGCCATATTGATATAGAGAAAAGTTCTCAAGGGCACTTTTATTAGTGACAAAAGAACAAACCCACAGTAAAGAGATAGAGAAAAACTTTTGAATCAGTTCACTTGTTCACTTCACCTTCCAAAAAAAGAAAAAGTTGATATATAAAATAACTTTTTGTACATTGTACACCACTTAAAAGTTTGGATTGGAAAGACAAACTCTCTGAAATACACTACAGTTGTTGATGACTGGCCCACAAGACTAACTCTCTGGATGCACAACTAAAGATTGTTAAATGGATGAAATGAACGAAAAAAGTTTTTTTTGGTCCAAGTTCATATAATATATATGTAGTAACTAGACATTTGAGGTTAGTATATAGTATACATATTATTACTGCAACGCACAACTAACCCTGAGTTAGTTGAGTTAAAATTAGATTAGGTTTCCCCATAGACAGTTATAAGAAGTTGCTTCATTGGCTTATGATATACGTAAACAACTTATATTTATTAAATATCATCTTCTTCTACTAGTACTTGCATACATATTAAACTGTAACGGCAATTTACTAATGTACAATGAAGACTTGTTGAAAACTGCTTTTATGCACCTAAAGTGTTTACTACTTGCTTTTCTTAACCAGTAAACAAGAAGAAGTTCCATTTATGCATCTTATTTATTTCAATTGAATAAAATAATCTGTTTAATTTAATATATGCAGCAGAAAAAATATACATCTTTGCTGTATGTATAAAAGATCTTGAAAAGAACTTGAGACTGCATTTAATTTAATAAACGCATTCAGACAATTCAAGGGCAATTATCCAAGTAAAAAATTAACTCTTAAATGTTTTCAAGTGATTACATAACAAAAGTGCGATTTAGAAACTATTGTGTAAATAAAGATTTACGTGACTTTGGCTGAATCTATGCACTTTTGTTCTAACATTTGCAACCTATAAATCTTTAGTTGCTGCAGTTCCATAAAAAACTAAAGTGAAATTAATCTTCATTTGTTGGTTTTAATTCACTGCAAATTAATATTATTGTCCATAAACAAGCTATACATGTATACCTCATAGCATGAAAATGTATTATCCATATGAACTTTGGAGTTTTCTGTTCAAATGATATGAATATATAATAAACTAGTTAAACTTGAAATTGAATTTCTAAGAGTAAGCAACCCGTAGGGCTTCAGTTGTTTGTTGCTTATATGTGTACCTCTCTGTCTCTTGTCTCATTTATTTATTTTATTTATATGATACAAACATACAATGAAGCTTTAGTCTACGCTTTAGACTATCATCTATACCTGAAGTATATAATGAATGTTTTAACATTTTTCAAGAGAAAGCATCAGACATATGAGAGCGTATATATATATATTGTATGATTTGTCATGAAGTACATTATTTATTACTCTACTAAAGAAGGTAACAAATAGGTATTACTTACAAGTATTAGTAAGAGTCGTAGTTTAAAAAGTTTGCTTCACTTTGTTGAAGATAGTCTTGAAGGAGTGAGTAATATATTTTCAGTTGGTCGTAAAACATTTATAAAACTTTATTTTTAGCTAAAGTAAAATCAAAATCCTATTATAGTAGCAGACAAAATGAAGTTTCTTCAACTGACATGTTTAGCATTTATTGGAATTGTCTCAGCGAATCCAAGGAGAGCAGACAAAATAGGAAGGTAAGTTATAAGAACTTGTAAGATGGCCTAATACTATTAGTATATTTAATAATTATGACATTCTATTTGCAGAGTTGTTGATAGTTGGTTAGGCACAACAGACGACGATGACGCAACAACAACAACAGATTTTATATCTCCAACAGAAATGACAAAGCCTTCACAAAAATTGAATTCTACTGCAGCCTTTGATTCAAATATTCATCGATGGGATGAAGGTACACTAACAATTGTACCAAATTGGAAGTAGTGGCCCTTGTTCAAAATTAATGAAATTTTGGGCTGTTCCTGATGATACTAAACTTGGCTCTTGTGATTGTGATTATCATCTTTGCCATCGTCCTGTCATTTATTCTGCTAAAACAAAATCTTGTCACTATGCTTTTTCAAGAGGACCATGTAATGAGGTATAATTAAAAGTGAATAGATTATAATATGTTTTTCTAAATTCACGCTATTAATAATTTAACAATTTATGAACTTATTTATAGGGCGAGTGGTTTACATTTGATCATAAATATAAGCCTGTTTGTGAACCCAATCCCTGTCCTATTAATGACGATTCAAGTAGTCAATATTATTTTAGAAATCCCGAAGATGGTAAATGTTACAGAACACAAGAGAAAGGATTTTGTACTGGAAAAGATGAGCTTTTATTATTCTCTCCTGGACTTCCATATCCAGTCTGCAAAACGTTTGCAGTCTGTTATCCATTGGTATAAATTTTACTTTAATTAAATTCATATAATACTCTTTAAAATTTGATTCCTTAATTTATTAGGCTAAGCCTGAAGAACTTCAATGCATTTATGGAAACAAACATTATTTTGATGGCAATTGCATCAAAAAGCGACTAGAGGATGAAGAGTATGTTTACGCCTAAATATATTTCCAATTATATAATATTTTTTTTACTTATTTAATTTCTTAAAGAGGAATTTTGTACATAAATATATTTGACTGAGCTTGTGACTGAATTTTTATCTCCTTGTTTTACTATTTTAATTTAGCACAACAACAAATGCAAACTGATTGACAAACATGCATCACGCCATCACATTCTAAAATACAAGCATCTATAAATTAGTCATCATACTGCAGCTAATCTAAAAACAAAAAAATTGTATTGACATTTTACTGGCAGCTCATGAGTCTCATTGAGATTATAATGATAAATAAAATTTTGTCGATGACATTTTGTTACTACTTGTTGTAAAAATTAGTAGCCCGTTACACCATTGTGATTTTATCATGTATCTTTTTTGTTATATTAATGACTACTTATTAACTTAATTGCTTTGATGTTCACATGAAGAGTCATATAGATAGTATCGAGCTCTCCGCTTATTAATATCAAATGAACCTGCCAAGTTTCCGACCTACACTACTTTTACAGTAGCAATTTACTCAAGGACTGACAAGGAGAAAGGAAAAACACTAGTGAAAGACCTAACAATTCTCATGATTATTATATACACTAACATTAGATTAGAGAGTATCCATTCTCACATATTAAACATCTATTCTATAATTTCATCATTAGAAGCTTACGAGTGTGAACTCTATTAGTTTTATTAAAGGAGAAAAGGGTAATGATAATGACTGCAGCAAAATTCTTTAGTATATCAAATTCAATCGTATAATATATACATATGCAACTTCTAATTGACATTGGCAATGCCAACACTTAATTTCTATAAGTAGCCATAAAATATATCCGTAAGCAACAGTGTTAAAAAAATCTCTTATTCTTACCTTGCATGTTTGCTTGGACTTAAATTGCAATTGCTGTCTTCAAAATGATGATTAGTATGCTCTTCTGTATGTTGTTGTTGTGGCATACATCTAAATAAATACATAGAAAAATGTCACAAAATTGAAATAACATATTTATATAACTTCTCTCTAGTGTACACATAACTGCTACACACATCTAAATTTATGACTAAAATACCCGCATATGTTTGTGTATGTCTACTATATAATATATATAATAGTCAAAGTATGCAAAATATGTCATTGCATGCAACCTTGCCATTCAACTAAAGGACTTGATACATTTAACTTCCACATATGTGCAGCTATATATCCTATATTAAGAAGAAGTCATAACTCAATAAATCGTTTTGGTGCCATTAGTGTTGTTGTGTGAGTGCATATAAAATAGAATCTTGATAAATGACCAAAAACTAAAGAAATATTTTGTTTCCTTACCTCTGCCGGAATGTTTTCGATGGTGATGGCGTAGAAGCCATGAGTAGATTTATTGTTAAATCATATTACTAATCAATAGCTTCATTTTTGTTAATAATAGATACGTTCAATTGCCTTGATTGCTGTATTAGTTATTTACTTAAGTGGATTGCGTAACGTGACATAATCGTAATATAGTAAAAGTAACTTGACTTCAAATCAAATGTTAACTCCTGTCGCACTTTTGGGTTCTTCTTCAGCCTTCTTTATTGAAGAATTCACAAAATCTATTGGCAATGATTATGATTAAAAAGAGAAGAGTCAATTGGCAGTCTCAAATAGTTTTGAGAAACTTCAAAGAACAGAGATAATGAATCTCAGTTGATAATTGACACTGTTAAGCGAATCACTTGTATTAGTGTAAAATCTTCAAGGGCTAATTCTTCTATATAATGAAATCGGACAAATTTCTTCTTTGATTGTATGACTCAAATCTCTGGACAAATGTATGTAGAACGTCTAAAGAAGATGTGGAGTTAAGAATGGAAAGTGTATTTAGAAAGAAGAAGAGAAATACTGGTGAATAGAGAGAAAGCAACGCATGCGGCAGTCTGTAAAAACCGATCGATGATAGCTCTTTAGGTTATGCTTGGCTGACTACATCTTTCTCTCCTACACCTTCTACTGTTTCTATAGATTACTGCTGACATGTGTCTAGTTGATCGAAAAACAGGAGAGTAGCCTCAGGTTTCCTTGTTAGAAAAAGTACCCGTGTTTCATTCGAGTGTATATAGCCGGGTATTCGTAAATTGCTATCACTCATTTTGGACTTCACTGTAGATATACATATATCATTTAATAGGTTTCTCTCGCCTCAGCTCTGCAAACTACACTACTTAAATAAGTTATGCTGTGCTTCTAGAAATTGACACTTTGCTTTTTTATGGCTGCTAAAACATGTGTAGTACATACAGGATAGTCTTCTGAAAGAATTCTTTGTTCGATTGTATAAACATCATGAAATTTTTTATAGTTTCTTACTTGCTCCAAACTAACTTAATGAACCGAGTCCAAGAATATTTTCGCCTAGGACTTTTTGTTATATTACGTTGATGTATGTTTAATATAGCATTGGAATTTACGCGTTTTAATGAGGAAATAATATGAAATGACATTTTATGTGGTTGGTGTAATTTACACTTCTACGCATTTAAAATGAAAGAGCTAAAAACAATTGTCAGTAATCTCTATTCACCTTTGGTACTGAGTCCAGTTTTTTATATGGACAGAGAAAACCTGTTCATAAAAATACTCTGCAAAAACTTGCAAATTAAATCTGATCATTGACGTAGTTTAGTATAGTTCAATTGCACTCTTACTTCATCGAATCATCAGTTCATTGTCAATATCACAAAACAACCTACATAGTTTGCCATTGAAAAAAGAACAATATACATTACTCAATATTTCTGTCAATTTGTCTCTGGTTTTCGCAACAATACTCGTCAGACGGGGTATATGTTACGAAAAGAATGAGAATTCTATAATATGATGTGTGTGAAAAAAGTGTGCTAAAATTTAGTGCAAAATGATAGGAGAGGTAAATGCATTTACCCACTTTCAATATTATTATATGCATTTTAAGTATTTTATTTAATGATTAGGTGCAACTATAATATAGGCTAAAGCTCTACTATAAGTATATAAGCCTTCACTTTTTTACTAGATAGTTAAATAAAATTACATATTGTTTACTAGTTTACACGCACATATAACCAATATAGTGACTCATACAATTTTGCATGCTTATGAAGAATGTCAATTTGAGAAGAGAGATCTTGTTTGATGTCGCAAGCTCTTTTAGTTGTTTGGTTCTCTTGTGGTCAAGTTTACTTGCATTCACTCTGTACAGAAATTGCGTAAATCTCATTTTCATTGTGGGCATGTGAATATATATGTCAAAGTAGGCTTCTAGAAAAAAACTTGTTCAACAAATATGTAAAGGAGATTGGAGTTCTATATGTAGGATCTTAACTCTTGACCTTCTAATTAGGCAACTTGCACTTGACATATAGTCTTATTGCTATTACTTAACTCTATTTAACAGTGATCTACTTTCAATGAGAGCCGTTAGTATCAGGCAAACTAATATAAG
Source organism: Oncopodura yosiiana (assembly GCA_009869805.1). Classification (NCBI taxonomy): domain Eukaryota; kingdom Metazoa; phylum Arthropoda; class Collembola; order Entomobryomorpha; family Oncopoduridae; genus Oncopodura; species Oncopodura yosiiana. The sequence continues at coordinate 311 of VCNE01003892.1, read as the reverse complement.
ATTAGATATACTCACAATCACTTGAACATCTACTAATTTTTATGAGCGGAAGTAACTCGATGAAATTTCCAAAGCTTCTAAATTCTTGTGACCCTGAAACATGCGTCAATTTAATTGTTTTATGCTAAGTACAAAATGGCAATGGTCATTTTCTTTTAGCTACATAGACAGGAAGCAAACGTTACGCTAGTCTTCTGATATCTCAACTTCTCATATATGCAATCATCATCGTATAATAGTATTTGTAGATGTAATAAGACAATGTACTCTAAGTCACTATAAGTTACACACAGAGGTTAATTGAGTTTATT
>VCNE01003891.1:0-28733 GCA_009869805.1 Oncopodura yosiiana | reverse complement strand
TCTCTCTCTCTCTCTCTCTCTGAGAGAGTCAAAGTAATCACGCTCGACTCAACTCCCTGTTTAGTCAAAACTCAATATATGTATAGTCACAAAAGTTGATGAAAACAGTTTATACTAAAAGTCAACTCAGCAGTAAAAGTAATAATTACACGTTTCTCACCTTTTAACTACTAAAGTGTTGTAGTAAATGTCCTACTATATAAGATGTATAATATTCTATAGATATGATTTTTGCTTATACAACGTACGTGTGTGTCTAATAATTATCCAGAATGTGAATGTAGAAATCTGTGTAATTATCATCATCAGAAGCAGAAGACGTGATGTATATCAGTATATATATATGTATTATATAACATAATAACACTCGACTCAACTTTCTCTCTATATTTCGTCGTCATTTGTAGTCGAGTTGGAGTCCTTCATATATATATAGTTGTGGTGGTGGTAGTGGTGGTGAGTAACATTATATTTTACATTGCATATATATATAGTTTTCACACCAATTTAATTGGTACTCTTGGCTGGTGTTGGTGGTTCTGGAGTTGCTGCTGTTGGATTATTATTTTCAGAGGATGTTGTTGATGCTAAGATAGCTGGAACTGATGAAGGAGTAGTGTCGGGTGATGACAAGGTTGGAGCTAATGTCCCTGCAGCAACATTTTCTGTGAAGTACAAATAGAAATAATAAATTATAGCTTAGAGCTCTTCATTTATAACACTACATATAGTACATAGACATTATACTATGAGTTGGACTTTGTGAGAGAGAAAGAAGAAGTTGATACATAATTTTATTTTATCATGTTCTCTGTCTCTCTCTCTCTCTTTGCTAGATTTTACTATGATTGTAGTTATATAAGCAAGTGAGTTGTTGACTTGACTTCATCACTAGTTCTTCTAGCTTTCTAGTTTCTGTATTACATGTGGAGCTCATCGTTTTGGCTCTCTCAACTTTGCTTGACTTGACTTGACTTATGTATATTTTGTGTACAAGACACTTTCATGTGACGACAAATTTACACTTTATCACATCATCATCACCAGCAGAAACCCTGTGTTTGTCAATGTCTGTAGTAGTCTAGTAGTATATATATAGTATAGGACCTTGGATGAGTTTTAGCTTAAATATTTCTATCTCTCTGCATGAGTCGCCACTAAATTTGTTGGCACTGACTCAACTTAAGGAAGCCATAAGTCCACAAGGGAAAAGACGATACATAAGACAGAGAGAGAGAATGGAAGCAAGTTGAGCAAATGACAGTTGAGTAAAGAGAGAAAGAGAAAAAAGTGTCAAACTAGATAAATAATTTCATGTCTTTAGTCTTTCACGTAACATGTTCACCTTTTTTTTCTACCAATCTCACTCAATCACTAACTAACTAACAAATGTTAGCTTAGTTTAGTTTGTATCCAAGTGTCTTATTCTTCTTGTCTCTTCTCTAGGAATAGAGGAGGAGAGCAACACACTTGAGAGTAATGACTTTGTCGAGATCTTTTTTTCCTCTTTTGTGAAACGAGGAAAAAGTAGAAAAGAAAATAACAGAGTTACGATAGGAAAAAAGTGATCATTCAGTGAATGTGATGTGATGTGCGGAAAAGGAAGTCGGAAGGAATTGATTTTTTTTCATATTACTATACTACTATATTCTATAGCTCTTTTGCTCTCTCTCTCATATAGTTTTGTATGGTCCAAATGATGATGATGACGACAACGACAACATTTGAAATGAAGTGAGTGAGCAAGTGAGTAAAATGAAGAGAGAAAGATTTATATATATAGAGCATGTAAAAAAAGGTATGAAGAGAGCATATAATATAAGGAAAGGAGAAATGAAGAAAAAAATGTTCTTTTTATTGAGTGAGTGAATCTATATGTAATGTACTGAACTGGCATGACAAGTTTGAATGCAAAAACCCAATATATGAATGTTTTTCCTTAGGCTTCCATACTCTATATCTGACTATGACATTCACTTTTTACCTCATGTAAAAAGGTATACTACATAAGAAAGTAATACTGAGAAATCCATTTCTAGTGGAGCTTAGGTGACAGTCAAAGCTCCTTTAGTATTCTCTACTTTTTGGTATTATGTTATACTCTCGCATATGTAGTCAATGCATCTCTCTCTCTCTCTCTTTCATATGTGTAGCAAAAGTTGAATACTGTTGTCAAAAGAGAGAGAGTGAGAGACTCACAGTACGGAGCAAAAAGTATTGAATGAAAGCAGAAAAGAAAGAGGAAGAAGAGAGCAAGATGACGACAACAACAAGGTATACATGCTACATGGAATTGAGTTAGAAAAAGAAGAAGAAGTTAGTCTATACAATGTTTCCAGTTTAGTTTTTTATATATAATATATCGTATATAAGCCTATGAAACTAACAGAGTTTTTCTCTAATTTCTAGCTCTTTCCCGTATTTTACTCTTTTCTCTCTTTTTTGTTCATTTTCTTCTTGTACACAGAGAACATGATTCAGTAAGAAATGATAGCAATGATGATCCATTTGAGACGTTTAGAAAGAAAAAGAGTTGTTGAGCTATTGAGCATATAACTGTGTGTATTAATATACCAGGAAATTCCTAGTAGAAATCGTGTCTCTTTTTATATCATTATTTATGCTACAGAACTAAGAAAAAAGATTGTCTATCTATTACATCTAGTTAGATGGCTTAGTAATAAATTTTATTTTCGCTTCTTGTAACACGAACGACAAAGCATGATGAAAATGGTGTCATTATTATCTTCTTCTTCAGTGAGATATTTTATTAGTATTATTATTACTCTTCTATAACAGTAAAATCGTTTGTTTGAAAAAAATACTACTATTACTAATTGAACTGTTACTACTGCATAGAATTGAAATGACAACTTCGTACTTGACACCCAATTCTAAGTCTAATATATTGAAACCTGTAGGTGTAGTATATAGCTATATAGTATATAATATGACAGAAGAGAAAGTTGCTTTCGACTTTATATAGTATGACACCACTTTACTCTCTTATGCACGAGAAAGCAAGAATAGTTACAAGATATCTAAATAGTGAAAGTGAGTTTTCTCTTCTCGGTTGACTTGACTCATTGGTTTTGCGTTTTGCTACCTTTTCTCCTCTTTCCTCTGACTCTACAAAACCAAAGGAGAGCATATTCATGTCACGAACACGATCTCTTTTCATGCCAGTTCATCCTTGCATGATTACCTTAGAAGGCTAGTAGTATAGTATGGTATAGAGAGCACTAATCAATAATCAAATCACATTACATTACAAGCGGAACTTGTAATTTGTGAAGAAGACGTGTATGGTACATTCTATACTTATATATAAAGTCAAGACTTATACTATTTGATGATCAAATTGTGTTACTGTATAAGAGTAGCAAGAAGTTGAAATTACACTACCAAAGTATCTCAATCTTCTTCCTTCCTTCCTTCCTGAGACAAACACATAGAAAATCACTATTTGCTCTTACACTTTCACCGGATATGCTATTATGCACAGTAGAACTCTTCGTTGTATATTCACATTCAATGTTTTGTATTATATGCACGAGAGAGAGAGAGAGAGTTTCAATAGTATAGAATCACAATATAATAATACTTGTGTGTGAGTACTACACATACATGTGGTGGATAAAATGGCATTATTGTATTTTCTATATACATATATTTCTTATTCTCTACTCTGAGAGTGAGAGTCACTCAGTTCACTCGAGTTGGATAGAGATTGAATTGGATGCAATATGTATGCTAGCTACATCAATGAAAAGAAAAGATTCCCTTTTTCTACCTATCCATCTCCATTATACGCTCTTTCACCTCTCCTTTTTCTCTATCCAAAGAACATAAATTGCATCTTCTTTTTAGAGAGAGAGAGAAAGAGTATAGTGGTAGTGAGTATAGTATACACTGTATATGTAGCTTAAAGGTAAAAGATGAGCCGAAAGCATAAATTTGAAGTCAGAGACTTATAAAGTTTCACAAAGTCGAATAAGAAGAAGAAGGAGGATAGAATATAGCACTGGATATATAATAATAAGGATACTCTACATATATAATGCTCTTTTTATCTACTATATATCTTATACGTATTATATTCTTCTTCTTTACAAATACAAAAGAAAGTTAGGATGACATGAGAGAGAAAGAGAGTTCTTTTTACTATATATAAAGTATTATACAGAATTCAACACAACTTTCACTTTGCCTAAGACAACTTTCCAAGGTAAGCTGCAAAGAGAAAACCACATTACTTCACCACTTTGTCTCTCTCTCTCTCTCTCTCTCTCTGGTTCATATATTGTCACCAACTAGGTGGAAAGGAAGTAGTAGAGACAAAAGGAACAAGCAATAATATCAAAGAAAAGAACCAAAGGTATACATATAAAGTAACATACTTGAAAGGTATCTGGAGCAAAAGAGAAAATTATATGGTACAGTGAACAGTAGTAGAGAAAAAGGTTTCGACTTTAGATAGAAGAAGAAGAATTGAAAGAAAAATGGCGTTGATTGGATCAACTACTATATAAAGATATTTCTTGGAGTCAAGTCTCAAAATGTCACACCTTTGGGTAAGATATATAGAGATTGATAAAGTCAAGCCAACAACACTTTTTTTCTTATTATTATTGACTTTTCCTTAAGTCTTACCTGCTGAGATCATCCGCCATTTAGCAGTATTTTCCACAAAGTGATTATTCCATGGTCTTAATGGACCATGGGCATTGCTACCATGTTGAAGTGGAAAACTAGGAGTACGAGAACTTAGCACTTTATTACTAGTATTATCAGACTTGAGACATTTGTCTGACTCTGTTCTTCTCGTTGTAGTTGACACCGTATTAGATTGTTGGGCTGTTGATGTAGAGGAAAAGCTTTTTGATTTTGGAGCACCACTACTACTACCACTTGAGATTGCACTTTGACCTGAAGTAATGGCACCAGCACCACCACTTGCATTCTCACCATCTCCTCTCACAGCAAGCTCAACAAGATCACTCAAAATAGTCAAACTTGGCTCTACAATAAATTCTATAAAACTAATCTGAGATTCGGGAATTAACACTGTGTTGCGGTCACAAAGAGGACTGTATGGAAGTCCTAATTTTAATTCTTCATCACCTTTAAATAAAAATATAGTGTAAAATCATATATTACTTTCTTTAAGCCGCTTGGCTAAATAATAAACTTTTCCCATACCCTGTAAGAAGAATTCTTCTAAAATTGCATCTGCAAATCTTCGATGAATTTTCTGTAAATACAATTAGAAATAGGTTATTAGATATTACATTAACTTTTGTCATTTTCTTTTACTAACTAACCCAAGGCTTTCCGGGGTGACTGATATCAGCTGCATGAAGCAAGAGGTTCATCATTGTCAGTGTGATTTGGGCACTCCTGTATTATTACAAAACGAAAAGAGAAAGTCATTTTTACTACATTGTAAGAAAAGTCTAGTTCATGTATTGTTGGTATAAGTTTAGTTGTGTTTGTTATAACTCGAAACCTAATTGAAGTCAAGTGTTCAAGTGTCCAATTCAATCAGAAATCTCTTTCCAATATGTTAGCCTAGATTGCAATACATATAACATTGTAGTGCACTCAGAGGAGTAGCATACCTTAGATTCTTGTATATCGAGCAAGGACGATTTATTTACCTATTCCCAAAGTCGAGTTAAAATATTGACACTCGGCATGTATAGTTACAACACGATCTCACTCAATATTTTAGTACCTTGACTGTATATATAGTACATACTACAACCCTTTTACTAGACTTTGCAATCTTTCAATCTGTGTAAAGTATACGAGTATAATACATTAAGGTGAATCCTTATGTTACTTATTTGATTTTATACATGCGGCTTAAAGCCAAAGAAGTAAATATGACGAGTACCATTGATAGTGAATTTGATTTTACTTTTAGTAGTGCATCGTCAGAAAATTGGAAATTGATAGCAAGGACAAGAATAACGTTTAGAGAATGACGCATCTCACAACATTGGTAATAAATGTAGGTCAAACTCACAAAAAATGCCGATTATACAAATAAAATAATCTAATCTAATATATTTATTTAGTTCATACAGATATATGTAATAATATTACTTACTTTTCTCCATTTAGAATGGACTTGACATGTTTAACTTGTGCGAAATGAGTTGACATGTCGGTAGATAGAACCATTTCAACAACTAAATTGCGAAAATCCCGATACTCTTCTGGTTTTAAATTTGTTAAAATATTCTTGTCGTCATCTTTCATTAATCTGTACAGAAAATAGGAGAAAAGTTATTATATAATAGTATGAATATTAAATTCATATTAGAAAAGCTAGTCATGTGTGTAATAAAATTTAATACCGGAAGGGTAAGTAATGGATTATGCAAATATTGACACTATATTATTATATAACACATATACATATACATCGCATACTTCTTCATATCATATATGGATCCTTCTACTGGCATATTATACTTGTCAAAATATCAACAATTTGCAATATTATTGAATCTTTGAAGAAGAAAATGAGAGTAAGTACACACAGATCTTCATATACATATATCTATGAAACACACAAAATGTACTGTAGCATTATAATAGGTTTTTGATGTAATCTAATAATGTTTGTGAAAGATACTTTGAAGAAAGATGACTATAAGAGAGAGAGAGAGAGCTGAGCTGACAAATACAAAAAAAACTCTCTCTCTCTCTCCTACTCACATAGCAGGATATTATTATTTGCTATTTCAGTCTTTGATATTTCTGATCTATTATTAGAAAGACATGACAAGAACCACAGACACACATTCATAACTTTTCCTCTAGTACATATATATGTTTGTAGTGTAACGTCTGCAAAGGAAAGAAGGAAAGAATAATGGTCTTTGGTTGTTACATTGCTTATGTTATTGTAGCATATACGTGGGTGACAGATTTGACATTTTCATTGAAGCACCGTATGCACTACCTTACATTACGATAGCAGAGCACATGGAAAAAGGAAAGAGAGAGACATTACATGTCACTTTGCATCATGTCATAAAATTGAGTCTGGTAATAGAGACCTTGTTAAAGTCATTCTCAAAAAACTCATACACAAAAAATAGCACGCTATGCTCAAATTAGCTATCCAAATATATACTTTCCCAATTTCTCTTTAGTCACATGGAATTTGTTGAAATGTCATCAATTTATATTTGCATATTTGTTCTCTTATTGGCCAATAGATATAGTATAAGGGTAATTATAGATACTTGACTAATGAAGGCTATCTGAAGCTCTGAGAGAATTAGTGAAGTATAAGAGCAAATGTAAATACAAGTGTATGTAAATGACGTAGTGAAACGTGTGTGTTGTTAACACAAAAAGACTGTATATAATGTATAGTGTATAGCTATTAGAGTAGCTCAGCTAAAGGACTTTTGCAAACCAACAAAACCTTGATTAGATTTTCTAGAATTGTACATATGGATTACGTGTAGTATTCTGTGAATTGCACCGATTTCCAATTCTAGTCAACGCTTGTTGTAACCCAGTAAGAGATGATAACTATGTACAATATATAATATGTGTATAGCTATGTGTATAGAGAGAGTTTTTCATTCAGATGCAGAACTAATTTGGTCCTTTTACTTTCTCTCTCTCTCTCTCAGCATTCAACCAAGCAGAGGAAAAGTAGAAGAGAGACAGTTCTCTCTGTGTAATTTTCTACTTTCACTCTTCTATCTATATTCTTTATATCTATGTAGTTTTGTATAGAAAGTTCTAGTTGACTATATATAGCAAGAGGAACGTACTATATATGAAAGGAGAGGACTTGCAAATTTTTTCAATTTGCAATTCGATCTAGAAAAAAAGAGCAGGAACCACATGAGTCTTTTTCCCTAGAGGCTGTATAATATTGGCCTATGGTCTACATACTCTCATCAATGGCTAATTCTCAAATACTCTTTTACACATCTGACTCTGACTGTATATATTGTATATATAAGCTGATAAGCTCTTTTATCTTGTTCTCTGCATCATAACTAGTTGGTTAATGGAATGCATTAGTTAGACAAGCGGACTCATTTGCACATATTGTGTGTTCTACAACGTATATCTTCTATGCTATCTTAAGTGAAGGAGAGAGTATTAAAGAACCAAGATAATACAACTTAACAACTGCAACTTTCTAACATACATAGAATCACAGTAGAAAAGACGTTTTAGGTATATATAGATGTACATATGTCTTTAACACTCTACTCAAATAGAATACTAATTGTATCTTTTCTTCTTCTTCTCTACTATTTTAATGCGGCGCATTTTATTGTGTAATAGGTCTTAAGCTACCAACACAAGCACAATAGAATTAGTTAACTAAAATGGTACACAATTAGGAAATACAATAGTAAATATTCAGATTTTGTATTTACCTAAAGGCAGCACTGACATGATGATTTTCCAAGACGCTTCGATCATTATATAAAAGTGCCAACTCCTGCAAATGTACAAGATTAAAATGCTTTTAGTACATATTAAAGAATTTAAGATTGTATATTATTCATATATATAATGATTACTATTATGAGATTATAGTACGATTTTTATCAGTTCAATAAATCTAGAAACTTACAGTTCCTACGTTGACATGAAAGTTATTTGTTCTGCCTGTATGTTCAAAGTCATGAATAACAGCTGCAAATAAAAGAGCGTAAATTTCCAAGTCTGTCAGCACAGTCTGTAAATAAGAAGAAGAAAAGCATTTTGTCAGTTTAAGTTAAATGGTATTGCATATATTTGCACTATTTAGAACAACAACAAGAGAACATGACATGGCATTTTAGAACTACAATAGAATTTTCAGAAGACGAAGCCATTTATAGTTTCAGAAATGTGAGATGGTAGGAAGAAACGAGACTCATTAAGGATTCCATTCATTGTGACTTTCTCTCTTCTCTGAAAGATCTTTTGCACTTTCACTTACAAGTTGAAGTCTTATATATATCTTGAGTGATTGTAAATATATTCTCTATCGTCTCTTATATATAGTAGCTATAGGATAGTACATATACATATATATATAGAGAGCCACAATGATTTGAAATGAATTAGCTGTTCCTAGAGTGAGAGAGGAAGGACATGAAGTCAAAGTTGAGTTTATAAGGTTTGACTGACTTGACGCCTTTGGATCTCTCTCTCTATATATATTCGACAACGACATTAGGGAGATGTATTATGTATTACTAAATCAAATCAAACAGACGTTTTCAAAGGGAAAGTACATTCATAGTTGCAGTACATTCCAAAACCCTTCATTCTCAACTATTCGTTCTATAAACTCCTACGCTACTTTCTCTTTTTCTCCATATAATAATGTACAAAAGAATATATACTGTATTGTACATTAGTGTACTATAGTATATGCAACGATGTTTGTAGTAATGTGACAAGATTGAATTGACTTGATGCCAATGTTGTATGGCATCTCTCGTTTCGTCGTATTGTAAGTATATGTCCATTGTCATATGGAAGAAGAAGAAGAAAAATCTAAATCCATGTCTCGTTTCTCATTTCAGATCATATTTGAATTGAAAAAAGAAGAGCCAAAAATATAATACGTCGTATAGTTAGAGAGAAGTACAAATAATAATACTACAGTGAAAATCTTCAAGTTAGTAGTAGTTCGTAAAGAAAGCAGAGAAAAGTTATTTCCTGCATTTCATGTTGTATTTATTATATATATGTAGCATGTCGCCAACCAAAGAGTTAGGATTATACAGTTGTTGCTCTAGAAAGAAGAACCCAATAGGGATTTTTTTCTTGGTAAAAATCCGAAGAGAGTATAAGGGCTTGAAGGACATAGAAAGATATAAATATATATATATATATATATATATATATGTGGTAAGCCATTTTTTCGTCTTTTTTATTAACAAGAAAAAAGGAATTAGTTAAAGTCACGGAATCTTATCTTTTCATACTATATGTATATGATATGGCTTCTCTCATTTTTGATCTTGCACAACTCTTTCTAATAGAGTAATAATGTTCTGAATTATTATTATATAGAATAGAAAACTTACAGATATAGCAAAAGATGAAATGAAAAAATGAAGAGTTTGCGTAACGTCAGCTGCATGAAGGTCATTGTGATAAGGATTCTTTAGTTTTGTATAGCCAAATTCGACAGCTAGAAATATTAAAGTGAGAAAAAAAATAATCTTGTCAAATATGTAAAGTGAAACCTCTTTGAAATATGTAAATACTTACCGGTAAGAAAATTTTCCAGTTTATCTTAAAGTAAAACAAAAAAAAATTCAAAATTAATTCTTGATCAGATTCAATTACAAAAGTTCTCTTCTTCTTTTAGTTAATTAAAGTTCAAAGTGAAAGTTTTGTTATTATAGAACCTACCTAAATTAATTCGAAACCTTTGGACAAGCCCATACCGACTGAGCAACTCTTTCGTAACAAATTTCAGGCTGTATCATACAACAAAGATCAAATATTATTATTATTACAGATAGCAACTTGTAATTAATATAAAGAGAAGAGACGTTTTTTTACCTATGGGAATTGGATTTCTCATGAAGTCGAAAGATATCAAAGTGCCACCCGTTTATTTCCTATATGGAATGTCAAATAAGTTTTCTAATTAGATTTTGCACCTAAAATACCACAAGGACTTCGCTTTCCTTTCCTCTGTGCTACATTTAGAGCATTGGTCACTAAAGTAATAAATGTGTCTCTGAAATATAGTACAAGAGCAATATAGAAAGCAAGAGAGGCGCAGAGGTTAATAATTCATAAAGATGGAATGTACATCAGAATGTGAAACAAGTAGTGCTTTTATGCCATATATGTAACTATATGTACTATAGCATATATGAAATCACGTATAGTAAAACATTGTCTAGTAGTACACAGAGTAGCAATCAAGCCCCACTGAAACTTACTTCATTCATTCACCTACTGCATATTTCATTACAGGACTTTTCTCTCTCTTTCGTTTGCTGATCTCTACCTCACTATATATACAGTATAGTATACAACTTTGCATTCAATCTAATATATAGACGGAGAATTGCGAGAGAACACCGGCATGCCTATAGAGAGAGACAATATAGTCCAAACCTCGCCATTCCATTTGGACAAAATTCTATTAGCACAACACAAAGAAGAATCCAATACTAGAAACGAATGTTATATGCAATCTATATTCAATCCTTTTTTCCTTTGAACATAGAAATTCTCATAGCTTGATAACTCTCTGTTGTGGGATGTGAGTTGTGGACAATATATGTATATGTACATATCTATAGTCCTTGTGGAAAACACAAGAGAGACAATATACTACATATAAACAAAAATGCTGGATGATTTAAATGAGAGATGACTTTGAGGTTTGTGATTTGGTTGAGACATATAGATTATTATCAATTTTAATAAGTGATATGAGTGTAATCCTAATCCACTTAATTCTATGTGATCCGAGAGAAGTCTGTTATACGTAACCTTTGATGAGTTTTGGGTATATGTATATATATACTGTCGATCAGTTTGAAACCTAAAGCCTTTGGGCCAAAGCTAATACATTATGAGATATTTATAATATGAAAAAAGAAGTATCATAGAGGTTTTATAAGTTGTGCCTGAATATTTCTGATAAGACGGAGAGTGTATACTAATATATAATACCTGTATAGACGAAAGGATTTTGCAAAATTCACTCGTTTATTTCCTACTGTCATTCTTCTGACTCTCAATCAATTTAAACTTTAACTCGTGCTGGTGGCTAGACACAATAAATAATTTCGTATCTCACTCTGGGTATCAAAAGCTTTATAATGCCTACTGTATTATAGATACCTAGTTAACTCATGGACACTCTTCCATGTATATATACCGACATTTTTTAAAAAGTCAACAGTTCAATATATATATAGGCTTCCAATGCAATTTTTATTGTGATATTTGAAGTTTGTAATATTAACTTGTCATGTCACAAAAGGAATTTACAATATGTAGAATTGTTTATGACTGTCAGATGAAAGAGAAGGAGAACTATAAGCGTAGGAAGACAATTGTGCAACGTAGGACTTTGGAGAGTACATCTAGTATATTGTATTGGATTTTGCTATAAATATCACACAGTATATACATATACATAAAAAATAGCTTCAACGAAATGGCAAATGCCATTGGCATAAATTTTTATTCAGGATAAAAATGACCACATTCGATTGTACTCAATTTATATTTAGTCTACATTGCCCATGACTCACAACAAAAGTAGAATTCCACACGTTGAGTCTTATGAAATATGCTAACTAAAATAGAGCAAGGTAAAGAAGAAGAACAGAAAGAGTCTACGTCATTTGTACAGATATTATTGGTGTACAAAAAGGGAAGAGAGTGCATGAAAATCGACTGTCTCGTATTTTCCTTCCTGTGAGAAACTTTAAATCTTTTAGCTAGCAATTTCATTCAACTTTTTTTTCTTTCTACTACAGAATTTCTCTCGGGGGTACCTTTAGTCTACGTAGGTTAGAGAGATTGCTCCTTGTAATACATTTACTACATAGATTTTTTTCTACATATAGTATCTCACATGTAAAGGGGCATACACATTGTACATTACATGACAGAGGATGAGAAAGGATATGAGATGAAAGCAACACGAAACTTGATTTTAACTACATTATATAGCCTTAACTAGTTTCTTCTCATTTAACTATATATACTCCTAATATACAGTTTCTGAGTTTTATGTGTACTTTTTGCCCACAGGGTTTAGATCTCATAACTTTCACTTGAAGAAGATCTACTCATTGCCTACTGAAGCTTTCGTTCCCTCTGCTAAGTAGATATATAGACTCTTCACCTGTATATATATATATATACTTTAGACTAAATGTATAGAGAGCTACACATTTTCAAATATCCATTAAACCACTTTAGAAGTAGAGAAGAAGAGAGCCACTAGCACAGACAATATAATGTTGTGTACATTAGAAGCTCTATGAAGAAACTTTAGTATTATATTCAACTACTCAACTGTATCAGGTTTTCTAATATTCATTCAGAAGGAGAGCCAGCTATGCTTGCCATGAATGTTTTGACAGGTTGCCACTGTTCTTCTTTCCTCTTATATAAACTATAGATTTGTGTTATACAGCTCAAAAAAGTTGTGATAATAGTTTCTTCTTTTTTCCTTGTTAAGAACTTACTTGGAGTTTACCTTTGAATACATACTCAAGATATACTCATATATTAATACCATCAAGGCACCAACTCAAGCGAGCTTTTACCTGCTTACGTATAAAGTTTGTCAAGAACAGACTTTCACTTGTATTTCGCTTTCTTATGGAAAAACAGCATATATATGTAGGTATATTATATATGTGTGCAAAGCAAAGTCAAGGAGTTTGAAAGAAGAAAAAAAAGTTGAGTTTTTTATTCTCTGGAGAGATTTTTATCTGCCTAAAGAGGTTATATGGTACCACCCACTATTTTTAGTGTTTTCAATCTTTTGCTGTTTATGAGCTGAAAATGTGTAACTTACATGTGATGTGAGCGAAATAGACAGGATATGTGTTACGTTTTGTATGCTGTAAATGTGACGTATACCTAATTGCACAAACGGATGTAAAAAAATTGTCTTCTTTGAAATGTCTGGTAGACATTTTTTTACATGAGACTTATTAAGTTTTTTTTGTACTAAGTAAAATATATGCTCTTTTAAAAAGGAATCCTTTTAAAATACCTCTGTTTTGAGTATTAAAAAGCTGAAGATTTTAATTAAAAAAATTTGTTGTAATTTAATCTTCTTATACTAATATAAAGAGGCTATAATATATTGCTCTTGTACTGCTGAGCTTAGAAACTCATGGAAAAATATTTCTACTGAGTCGTATATAGAATAAAATAAATAATACTTCAAAATAAAACTTACCTTCAATTCTAACTGAATATCTGGTGGAATCTACATATGACGTCAACATAAAAGAATCATTTAGCTCTCTTAGAACTTCTTGCAAACATTGGTTTTAATTGGGAATCAATAATATATTGAATACTCTAATTGTTATAATACCTGTAGCGACGTAGCACTCAATTGGCGATAGAATCTATCGACAAAAAGTCCAACACGGATTGCATTAGCCACAGACCTAAATCTGGGTCGTGGTTCAGTTCGTTGTTTTGCTGGAGCATTTTTAGTAAAGGTTGATGCAAGCCACTTTCTCACTTCTTCAGGTATCTGTAGTTTGCATTTCAAATTTTTAGCATAAGCTTATAGTCTTATTATAAAAAGTAGAATTTTGTTCTTACCACTTCTTCATCTACTTCAGACAGCTCGTTATCAGGCTCTTCTTGCCTAAGTATTCAATATATAAACATTTGTGTCAAATCAATGAATTCTCATCATAAGTGCTACTACTTTTTTCAAAATTTAGTTGCTCGCCCTTTACGTATGTACTATTGGGCTCAAACTTAAAACAACTTTTTTGCAATTCTAACTACACTACTTACTACTATCATACATAAACAGAAGAATATAAGCTTAGTAAAACTATTCCATTTTACTTTTCAAACTACGCAGTTATAAAACTATACTAAAGATACTTTTAAGTTCTACACTTGTTTGAACTTCAATTTAACCAATGTATAGTACAAACAATAACAAACTTACATATTAAATAATTTAGTAAAATGCAAAATTTCCAAGCTATAAGCACAACTGTTTAGTTTTCTTTTGACTCATTAAGCTCTCAACAAAATACATATCAAATCACATCCACAATAAATTTTCACATAAGCAATAAGCAATTGAAGCGACTAAGGAGTATATAAATATAAGGGTCGTTTGCTTAGGTTTTGAATTGCAGTTTTTTTCAAACATATTGTACTACAACAAGAGAAACAAGAGAGAATTATATATATATACTATATACCATGCATATATAATCTGTTGACGGTTCGAGTAACTGAAAACTAAATATTCGATTGGTTTCTCCAACCAGCATATTATAAACTCTCATAATATCTACTCTACATATCTTCACGTATATATGACTCAACTTTCTCTCTCAAGTATACTATATACTACTTCTTCCCTAGATATATACCTCAGCTCAAAGCACACACACAAGGCCAAGTAGAGAGAAAATGTGTACATATAAATGAGGAATCCATATAAAATATTCCTAGTTTCGAGAGAGAAAGAGAGAAATCAATATGAGTACAGTTCGTAGTATGAAAAAGAGAGAGAAGAGAGAGTCTTAGTATGTGTTAGTAGAAGTATGGCACACACAAATACATATAATATAAACTCTCACATATGTGAACTATAGTAGTAGTGGAATGTAGAAATTGAAGAAATGTAGTTCGTGCTTTTGGTCTAGTCTCACTCTTTTCTGAGGGCAAGCAAGTCAAGCCATTATGTTTGTTAGGCATAAACTATCTACGAAGAGTAATATGATGAAAGGTTGGCTATATGTGTTGTATATACATATGTAGACCATCGACACATTTAGATCGTACGTGAATAAAAGGAGTAAATAGCTCTCGTCTTCTATTAGAAAAAGCCCTTTTCTCTCTCTCTTTTTAATGGGAGAAAGCTTTGCAATTCTCAGTTTAAAAAACTTTTGTATATTATTCTATGTATGCATTCAGATCTATAGGAGAATAAAATATGATGGAAAGATACACAGACACATTTAACTTGTACATGTGTTGTTTTCTGGTTATTGTATTTTTGTGTACTTTTTTATCTGTTGAGGTCATCAATCACGTTATATTCTCATATTGTAACTAACGTCACATATATGTATGAAAGCTACATACATAAAACACATCTAAGGAATTATCAATGTAGCCCAAGACGAAGAAAAATTGTTGTGTCCAGCACTCTACAAGAATATGTAGAGCTAACGATGGCTATAACAGCGAAGGTGATAAATGCTATTGATAGACTTTCTCCATTTACAATGGTATAAACTTTGTTTAGAAATAAATAGAAAAGTATAATAGACAGGTAGGCAGTACAAGTTTTTTCCCAAGTTAAAAATTCTCCTTTTAGAATTGTTGAATTGAAAGGAAGGAAAATATTGTAAAGGTTTATTCATTCATATAAGAGAGTTCAATAAGAAGTTTCTACTTTTCTCTTGCTTGCTTTCATCATTTCTTTCCTCCTCTCTCCTTCTTCTTCTTCTATGGGGCACAATGCAATGAATTTTTTACAGTGTGCAGTGTGCGTTGACGTGTAAACTCTAATACTATGCAAAATACGCCTGCACAGAGGAGCTATATTATAGTATATGAAAGTCCTCACACTTCCTACATTACTCTTCAATATTTCTTATCCTTTTCTCATACTTCTTTACATCTTTCTAATATTACCACTATTATATATAGTAGTATACTCTTGTATTTTTTCCCACTCAACTTTCTTCTTCTTTTCTGGGTTATATATATATGGTAGCATAGGAATGTCATATTTCGACCAAACTGACGAGTGTGTGTATATATGGCATTGAGGTATTTGGTATGCTCTTTTACTGGTGGATTCTTTTTAGGACATGAGAGTGTAATAAGTGTAGATGAAATGGTATGTGTGTGTAGAAATCCATCAAGTATATATACATATATACTTTGAATAAAAAAGTGCTGTTTGAGTTTCAAGAGAGTTATGTAGACTAAAGATATTCATTGCAATATTACGTATATTTTATATTAGAATGCATGATGTCGCTTCTAAGAACTTTAGTTGCATATACATATATATATATATACTTGAGACTAGACGACAAATTTCAAAAGTAGTTTTCTCTCACTTTACTCACCATTTTTTTGCATACATTATAAATGGAGAGCTTTCATTTCCTATAGTAAATATTCCAACTGTAAAGCAGAGAAATTACCAAG
This sequence comes from Oncopodura yosiiana, assembly GCA_009869805.1. Classification (NCBI taxonomy): domain Eukaryota; kingdom Metazoa; phylum Arthropoda; class Collembola; order Entomobryomorpha; family Oncopoduridae; genus Oncopodura; species Oncopodura yosiiana. Next base: position 11,813 of record VCNE01003891.1, on the reverse strand, counting down.
GCTGACATGACATCGCCCGTGTCATGCACTTTATGTAGGATTACTTATATGTCTGTATATATAAAATTGTATATTTCTATTTTTTAGCTTATGCATATCAAATACATATACTGACATGACTGACAAGGATTAGTACATCAGAGAAGCATATAGATAATTTTTCATCTGTTTATGTCCGAGTTACGTAGTTTAGTAGGAAGAGAGAGAGAAAACCATTAGTCATTTTTGTATACTGAACACACACACGTACATATAGATATGATGATAAACATTTAGAATAGCACACTTCATATAATGTGGGTAACTAATGTGATGTAATGTAACGTGAGCTCTCTTTCTCTCTGTACTCAATAAAAGGGCTTTGCTTGTCAGGTGAGATAAGCTTGTGTGTGCAAGTATCAATTAGTCAACGTAACTCTGGCAAACTGAATGTTACAGGTATGCGAAGAACTTACATTCATTGCCACCTGCTAGGTATTTCTTTTCTCCTGAAGGTTAAAGTAAATAGCACTAAAAGTATATGTACATGCACTCTTACTCTATGTATATTGTGTCAGCTTTCTTTTTGTTAGTTTTTGTATATGTTTGTATGTAAAGAGAAATAAAATAGTCCACCTCTTCTGATCAAGTGACTAAAGAGGTTTTCCTTCGGAAATAGGTGGTGGATATATGGCGTCAAGAGAAAAAATCGGAAGAATATCTGTCACTGTCAAGAAATGCTAATGCATTCTGATTCTCAAAGTAGATATAAAGCAAATACAAAACTTTTCTAAAGAATTACTAAATATGCTACAACACTAACAAGTCCATTTTTTGCGCATTATAGCTAAACCTCTTATTTCTTTTTAGTATTGCTTAACTGATTGCTGACACATAATATATTAAGTAGAGTAAAAGGTAAACTTTTTTGCAACCTTGCAAAAGAAAAACTAAAAGAATGATTGTCACCTCGCCACAATTGTCTTTACTTTTTGCTCTCACTCTATTCTGAGAGAAGTTAAAATGTTGTAAGATTTCAAGTCATTGAGAACACTAATAGAAAAAGAAAAGCATCTTTATATATTATATATCTGTTCCACAATGAATGACAGAAAAGAGAAAAAAAAGGAAATTGATTTTTCTTTTCTTTTACTTTGATCCATTTCGTACAGTGTGAAAAAAACTTGACTATATATTTTCCATTAGCATTACGACACAAAACGTACTTGGCAAGAAAAGAACGTATAGGCGTGGAGAGAAAGAGAAAAAAAACACATAGATTTGACAAGGCACGACACTTTCAGAGAAAAAGATAACTTCCTTTCTTCACCACTTCCACCACCAACACTACTACTATGTATGAAGTACTACTACTCTAGTTAGTGGCTTTGACTCAACAAAGTTATAGACTACGTGTAAATTTATAGACCATGAAATAGTTCTTTTTTCTACTATTATGTGTTGCAATGCAATCATTGCTTTATATATATGAAAAAGATAAAAAAGGACGAGTTTTTTTGGGTTCGTTATATAGAGTTTTTTCTTCTTTATATTTGAACGTGCTACTCTATATATGATGTCGTGATGTCAATGTAAGTGACTTCAGAGAGAAAAGAAAAAAGTCAAGTTTGACTCAACCAACTTACACACTTTACTATATTTGCTACAAATACCATGACATAGCCAACATCAAGAAGAACGTATATAATGAAATATACTTTTTTTACTAGTTTAGCTCTATTTTTCTACTGGATGAACTTCTATATGTATGTAGTTCTACTAGCCTTGTCTCTACTAAGAGACCTCTAAAGACAAAATCAAATAGTGACATTCCGATAGGCTTGAGTAACTCTCTCTCCTGTCTTGCCTTTTTTAGCTTTTTGGTCCCAAGTGAAGTCAGGCCAAGTCAAATCATTCTAGCCAAGCAACGGATAGAGAAAGATAGAAAAAAGAGAGCCTACAGCATTATAAAGACCTACATATCTTTTAGTAGAGAAATGTAGTGTCAACTGAACGTTTTGCCACATAGTAACATACTTTTGGCTTCACTTCTATATTATCGTCTATATATATACATATTGAGCATGTAGAAATAAATGGAGAGACTATATAAAAAGATATGTGAAAATGGTTAGGTGGTCTGGTGTCTAAAAATCTTATATCTGTCACATCATATGTGATACGTCCTTCATCCTCCTAATAATATGATATGTAGCTAGAAAAGAGAGAAGTCTTTTATCGTATGTGTCGGCATTGTGCGTGGGACGTGTCATAGTCAGAAAAAAGTGAGAGAGTGAGCGAGAAGAGAGAAACACTACTACCTCATCTCTGATCTTTCTCTTGGAAAAAGCACCAGAAGCCAAAAAGCAAATGCCTCTATCATGTTCTACTATAGTTTAGTAAGTAGAAAGCTACATATTGAAAGAAAGAGTTGAGATCATATAATAATACGTTTACTGAAATGTTCTGTTAGTAGAGAAACTATAGTATATTTCTAGTTGTCTCCTCTATACTCGATTGCAAAATGTGGTTGTTCAGAAACCATTTTGAGAGCTATAATACTACTACTCTATATTAGATTCGTCGAAAAAGTCTCTCTCTTTCTCTATTCTTATAGAGAAAAAGCTCTTCTTCTATTTGCCACTTAAGTTGCGACTTTATGATCCACATAAAACAACAAACGGCAGACTCTCTCTCTCATAAGATAGACCTTTTTAGCAAGCTGTTCTGTTTTCTCTTCTTCTTCTTTCCTCATGTTATTATATAGCTCATATACTCTTGTCACATTGATTTGTCGTAACATGTAGCAGAAGATATAAGAGGAGAAAGTCGTAACAAAAACTATACTAGAGTACATATATATGACTCTTTCTCTTTTCTGGCTTTAAAAATCGTCAATGTAAGCATAAATTGTGAGTTCTACATATGATATGACACTAACAAACTGGCAAAGACCAACTATCATGCACAGTGTACACAGTTTGTTTCATACATATATACAATCTTCAAAGCCATATGTAAACAATGTCCATACATATGAATGACTATATAGTCGTTTTTTGTAATATACAATACTTCATGACAGCTCAGTTTTGTACAAGAGCGTAATACTACTTACATATACTATGTTGTAAAGGGCAAAGGCGAAAAACAAGGAGAATGTCGGAAATTTTCAAAAGGCAATGACACAAGTTGTGAAATTGATAAGATAGCCTAGCTAAGCCAGAAATACAAACATATTATTAGAGTTCTACAGGTATAAGTTTTGTACAATTGTTGGTAAAACTATAGTAGAAAAGTACGATGAAGATAAACGAAAATGCTGGTTTAGATTCTGGTATATACATAGTATTTTCATATTTGCTTAACTGATGTTGTCTTTTCATATTAAATGTTGTGATATGTGGGTATCATAGTTTTTGGCTCTACCTGCATAATATATAGTTGTATACGTGACAGAAAGAGAGTTTTGAGCTTCAAGAGAGTTTTGGTAGAAGGTTAAAGGTAGTAATTTAGTAATTATATGGAATATTATAGTTTCTGACCTGAATAAAAGTTTTAGCTTGTGACGCTTTATGACGTTTTAGCCGAATAATTTGTTATATCACGAAATAAAATCAGTTACTAAAGTTGCGAAAGGACTCAAACGGAGTTTGTTGTAACATTGAATTGCAAAATTCATGGTTATTTATCTCTCCCTCTTTCTCTACGGTTTTATATGTTCTTTTAGCTTTAGGGACTAAGCCTAATATTACCCTTCAAGTACATAGTGAGAAAAAGCTTTCTCTTTTTGATGTGTTTCATGTCTTTTTATGACTAAAAGGTATATCATTATATATAGTATATATGGAGACACTTATATTGTCTCTCACTTTAAATCTCTAGGGTTTACTACACCGCATAAACATTAAATAGTGATGAAATATTTAAAACGCGTGCCACACAGAGTAGAGTCATACAAAATATAAAATGCTTTTATGAGCTTTGAAACTTCAAATTGAGAGTCCATTGTTGTTCTTCTTGTAGCTATACTATATAGCATTACTGTTGAGCAAGAAGGACAAATGTGTATTTTATATTTTATAATGACATCAAAAATTCCTTTAGTAAATAGTAAAGAACTTTGTGTGTCTCTCTCTAGTTGCTGTTCCATGTGGTAATTTTGGTAAACATTTTGCTGTGTAAATCCTTATTGATATTGCTTTTTGTTTCTCATGCTACTACTTTACTATATAGCGTATCTTATTAAAAATTTAGAAAGCATGAAAAATTTTTGGCGCATAGTAGAATTACTTGTCTAATGCAAAAATTGTTGTTGATATTGGCTGTTTGCCATTATCCATTATTTTAGCAATATATTTTTTACTATGCAATACATATAAGATAAGTAATAAGTTGTAGAGTACTAAAGACGACAAATAATGCAATGAAATGCATAAAGAGGATTTTGCTCTAGGGACTTATTTTCAACACACAAAACACAGTGAAAGTAGAATAGGATAGAGAAAGCAACATGAGAAATTAACATCTGAGAATTGAAAGAGATAAATCCTTTTTGATATCAAGTCTCTCTCTCTCTCTGGACTTGTAACTAATTTCAAATGCAAATTTGACTCTTGGAGAGAGTTCATGGTTATATGAAAAAGAAAAGAGAGTCAAGGAAAAGCAGTTTAGAAGAAAAGTGTGATGATGACAAAAATAGCAATCTTATTATTATAGTTTGTCAAGTCTCTTTTACTCGTAAAGTGAAAGTTGCATTTAGCTACAAGCCTCTACAAGGTATAATAGTTACAAACTATGGCCACAGCAAGAACTCTTTATTTTTTTACTAAAAATTTAAATTTTAACGACCATTTTGTGCATCATCCATTCTATTTTCACGACATTTAACACATTCCTACACGCCACGAACAAAAAATTGCTGAGATTAGGTACAATGAAGGTTGTAACGTTGAGGTATATAGGTTTTTTTTATTGCAGGGCTTAAAAGGGATAATTTATTACCAATGCATAATGTATTGAGGTGAAAGTTATATATAGGTATATAGATAGATATAAAGGCTGTTAGTAAGTAAAAGTATAGTAATGCTGTATTGTACTAGTATACAGGTTTTTTTTTTATTTGTGTTAGCATATAAAGATGTGAATGGAAAACTACAAGTAATTTTGGCAATGCATGGCTTATTTTATATAGCTGCATGTATTATATATATAAGTATAGTTTTGCACTAAAAATGAAACGTTTAACTTAAAAACGGAAAAAAATCAAACGCATAACATTATTCATGGGTATTCTATATATAGAAAAACTCATTCAATAAAATAAAAGTGAATGCAATAGATAATAAGAAAAATGCTTGATGATATTTTTACGGTTATATAATAAAGTTAGAATATGTAGTATAATATTGAACCTGCGTTTGTCTCCACCGCCCATTTGTGTGTCAAACGTGTCAGTTTCATTTTCAGACTCATCAGTAGTGTCTTCAGACTGTTCAGATTTTTCAGTAACACTGTTCAGTGGCACTGTACTGTTTCTGTGGTTGTTGTTGTAGTAGTAGATGTGATAGTAGAATAGGTAGTAGTAGTAGAGAGAGAGTGGTAGTAAAAAGAAACAGAGAGAAAAGACATATAGAGATAGAGACAGAGAAATGTTATATTAAAATATGTAAATAAATATATACAAGTTGATTTCAGAAGTGAGTGAATGAGGAACAGAGAATTATAGTTAGTGCAAAAGGATTATTTTATATATATAAATGGTAATTTGGTAATAATGGTATATATATAGTATATAATGTCATTCGTTTCTCGTTTGTCACTGAAGTGAATGATGACACATTGTATTATATACAGTCAATTAGCATAATGTCATTGTCATTGTTGAATTGTTGGCGTCTCATCTCTCTCTCTTTGCTGCGAGTATAGCATTAAATAACACTGAGAGCTGTAGCAAAAGTGGACAACTGGAGAAATATATATATATATACATTAAGAAGAAAATATTAAATGAAAAGGAAGAATGTAGAATGAAAGTAGGAAAAGCAAAGAGAGAGAGAGAGAATAAGTATTTGTGTATTCCATAAATGATTTGATTATTTCAGAGCAATTTCACTAAAATGTTATATGACGGTAACAAGAAGAAGATGACATGACAAGACAAAATGACAAATAGTTGAGAAGAGATGAGAGAAAGATATAGGTTAGATCTTTTAGAAGGCTTTTTATAGATAGAGCACTGTCATGAAAAGAATGTAATGGCATTATTATTATATGAGATATTAAGGAAGAATAAGGCAGCATCAGGAGAGAGAAAGGATCAAGAAAGAGAGAAGAAAAATTCTTATATAGGAGCACAGGAAGTTTCTTTCAGGATGGATATAAATATAGTGATATATATTTAAGTATTTTAATATATGATAAAAGAAGAAGCATGGATATATCTATATACATATAATGTTGTTGTAATCTAACCTGTCTTTATTTCCAGCTTCACCATCTTGTATTAACTTGAGGGCATATTGAATATTTTTTTGAAGTACTTCCGGTGATATTTGCTCCAACTCTCCTTTCTCAAGCTTCTCAACAATTGCCTTTAGTCTTTGAATAACTGAGGCAGTTGAGAGCGTGTCTAGCTCTGAAGCTAGATCAACGGCAGAAGCAGGTGTGTCCCGTTTACGAAGAATTTTCACTCCGTTTGTTTGTTCGTCGTTGGTCACTATATATACATTTACATAATATACAAAAAATCTCCCATTAATTTATTTTTGTAAGAGTATAGTATCATTAACTTTTATGTTATTGCAAATTGCATTGCTTAATCAAAAATCTTTTAAAAAAAGTTTCACATGCATTACTTAATATATATGAGAATTGCTGCTCTGTTTTCAACTTTCACCTTTCGTGTTTGTATTCCTATTAAACAATTGTAGTCGTTGAGCCTATATACATAATAATAACTCGTGTGTTTTTTAAAAAGAAATTCATATTGTAATGTAGAGTTTTAAGAGTGAAGGTGGTTGTTGTGACCAACTCTATATAAAGGTAATTACATAAATTACTTGTAATAGAAAGCTTTCTAATTACATAGCATGTGAAATAACTACTTGTTTTTATCTAAGAGTGTGCATAATAAATTACAAGTGTTCTTAAAACCATATTGGTGTTTATTCTACTGGTTGATTATTATGACTAAGAACATGTTTAGTCAATCAATTTATAACAGCCTACATTCCATATTGGTATATAATAATAATACTTCTACTTATCATCTGTGAGCATGCAAAGAGCAAAAGTGACACTCTATAAATTACTCTTAGAGTACAAATTGTTATATATAGTAGTGCACATATAATACTATAAAGACTATATGAACTACAAAGTTAAGAAGCACAACTAAAAGGAAAAGCAAGAAAGCATGACTAAATTGTAATTAAGTTTAGTTTTGTGTAGGTTTATTATTTCACCTATTTGATACACATGGCCATCTGCATGAAACGTTGCACACGTTGCACTTTGACATCGAAAAATCCTTTCGTGAGACATACTATTTAATTTATCTCTTCTCCACCAGCAGCACGATTCTATTATAATACTTTTTTTTCTTTTCAAAAGAGAAAAGAAATGAGAACGACGAGAGTTTCGACTTTGGCTTGACTTTGGGCTAAATGTCTCCAAGCAAGTCAACAGTAATTTATATAACACAGTAGTAGTAGCAATAATAATATGTGTATACCCTTATATTCTTTTTAATATGAAAATCATCCACTGTTTCTCTTGTTGTTGTCTTTTCTTTTGTACTTTCATATATGGTATGTTAGATTTCATGGAGTACTATAGATTATAGAATTTACTTGGAGAGCGTAGTAATATATATATAGTCAAATAGATTACGTCATATGAAATATTATTGTTTGAGTGGAACCAAGAGAAAGAAATAAGAAGGTAATATGTTTTTCTTTTTTCAGGGCAGTAAGTAGTGGTTAGAACAGGATGAGAATTCAAGAGAACTAGTTAGCATATATAGAATAGATAGACGTTGTCTATCGTTTGTATTACAAGTAGCAATAATAATAATAATAATATCGTCAGTGAAACCTAGTAGAGAACATCAGTGATTTTGTTTTGATTTGTTTTCTTCTCCTTTCTTTCTAGACTTTCTTCTTGCCTTACTCTTATAGCCTTTTCTAATGATTTATTGGTCCTTTGATTTACTTTACTATTGTTATATAATGATACGTCATTTTCTCTCTAATTCTTCTATTTCCCTTGTTATCGTTTCTCCTTATTTCAAATCAAATATATATTTGTTGACCTTCGTCTAATCTATATATCATATTATTATTCTCTTCTCTGAAACTATTTTATATGTATTTTGATATTATTAGTCCCCTATTAAACAAATTAGTCAAAGCAGGTCCCTCTATATGTATGTATATATCATGTAATTTGGACAAATTTGGTTCGGTTTCTTGTATTCAGTTTTGTTTGTTTTTCTAACAAGCTTTACACATCTCCATTTCTCTTTATGGTGATGTAAAGTGTTGTCGTCAACTCTCAGCTATTATTTAATGTTTGTCAAGTAGCTTATGTATTGGATTGGTTTATAGAAAATCTCTTTCAAAGTTGACTACATGTGTGAGAAGAATAATTGATTTGATTACTTTACTTTAGATACACTGTATATACACTCTAGAGAGTAAATTTTCTCTACTATGTGTGATATAAGCTCTTATATATATATATATATATATATAGCTTCTCTCTATCTTGTCATCACTTAAAGGAAAGCATAAATGGGGAAAGGTGAGGTTTTGGCTATGATGCTGATAACGATGATGATGAAGGAATGAGAAAATAAGTTGGTGAATTTTCCTAGAGGTTTCCTCTTTGGTTTGACATACACATATACACACACACCACTTTCTCCTTTCTCAATAAGTAATCTGATAAAGAATCTATCTTGTGTCTCTTCTTGGCTCTCTTTAGAAGTTCAGAGACAATATATCATCATGTCTGAAGAAAAAGACTGTAACAATAACATTGGAGAAGAAGGTAAACAATAAAGGTGTACTATATATATGTAAGAAACGACACATATCTCAGTTTAGTTGAGAGATAGATAGTCCATTGGTATTCACTTGAGCGCACTTCTTGGACATTCGAAAAGAAGTTAGGGGTTTTAGAGCTTTATATGTGAATTGAAACAGAAACAAGTTCTTTAAAAGTAAGTTGTTGCAAAGTTGGATTTTCTTTCTCTTACTTCTCCTGCCAAAAAGCTCTCCTCTTTCAAGTTCAAATAATAAGATTCTTTTTACAAAAAGAGCAAAAGAGAGTCAAAAGTCAAAGAGTGGAAATTGTCATCGTCTTTTATTTTTTTGCTTTAGCTATTGTTACATTTTTTTACTATGTTTTATACAATGAAATGGATGTAGAATTTCAGGTCAACGTCAACATATGGGAATCATTACTTTACTATCTCATATATACCAATGAAATATGCTGTTAGTACTTTGTGTGTTTATACTACTGTGTTACTCTAGACTCCAACTGCTACGTTTACACATACTTTTTGTCTTATACATAAGAAGACTTTCTCCTTGTCTTAGTGACAGCTCTTCCTTCTACGTCTTAAATTATCTTGTGTTGAGTGTTGTGTCTCTGTCTCACTTCAAAAAGTGACAAACTATTATAGGTGTAGACAAGTACAGAGAGACAGTACAGAGATTTCTTGTATAAAGTATGTTTCAACACATACACACACACAAACTGAGATTAGAATCAACACACAAGAGAGATAAAGAGATCAAATGTCATTCAGTATGAATGTTGTTGTTTTATGTTAAACAAATGTACATAGTACAACGATGTATTGTAAATTGTATAATTTAGTATAATAGAATAAATGTGAGAACAAATTGAAAAGTTTGTTGTAAAACTTTGTGGTTGGTTTGTATAGCACTAGAGAGAAACGTAAAAGAGAGAAGAATAAATGTAACACATACAGAGAGAGAGAGAGAAAACACAACCACTGTCTTTATTTCTACTTTGTCACTTTCAGCCACAAATGAATGTGTAAAGTAGTTGTTGTTGTACTATTTTGTAGTACTTGGTAGTAGTAGCAGTAGTAGATGATAGTGACATGTCACACATGGGAATTTCAGCTGGTTTTGTACAATGTTTAACTTTGTAGAGGCTCTAAAGAAACTTATGTTTCATTCAAGAATAAAAAAAACTTTTTTTCTTAGAATTTTTACGCACTTATATCTTTATACTTTTCCAATCTTTTTTCTCCTATTTGTGATATTTTGTTTCTGTCACCATACGAAATCAGTTTCCATTTGTTACGATTAAATAACTAGATATATATATGTACCGTATATGTGTGTATTTGATAATATATATATATATAGTTGTGAGCTTGTTGTGTAGCACCAAAAATAATGAAGTACTATGTTATGTAGATTGAGATAAAGTACTATAGAAAAAAGAGTTTGGCGAAGAAGTGATATTGACGACTGATCCCAGCGAGAACTGGAAGAGAACTGAGTCAAGCACTCTGAAATTGACTTGACGGAGAAGTGATAACACTACTCATGCACAACTAAACTACAACGAAGCCAACTCTTTCTCATATACACAACATATGTATACAAACTGAGAGTACGTTCTTTTTGCTTTTCTGTATATAATATGAATTGAATCGAGTATTTTCCTATTGCATTTGTATTGCCTCAACGTGTTTGGTATGTGCTTTATATTATTTACTGTAGAAAAAAAAACATATGCACTAGCTTTTTTTTGCACGATGCAAAAAAAAAACTATATAAAAACTAAAAGACACATGGAGAGTTTTGACACAGAGTTTGAGTTAGTGAGAGACACAAAAAATATATAAAACTCTATGAGAGCAATAGTACATTGGCTTACTTAGTTTCTGTAGCAGAAAGAGACAGAGAGAGCAAAGTAAAAGTATAGAGGTATATATCTTTATATATAGTGAGCGACACACACTAACTACAAGTAACTAGGATACGCTTAGGATAGTCTATGAAGAGTTTATAGTTATATACTTGTGCACATAACATATATATGAGTCCCTTTACATATCAATGTAATGTACTTACTCTTAAAATGTGCTTTAGTTTAGCTTTTTGTATTTGTTAGTTTTTCCCTTTAACTCTTCTTCTTACCTTTCCCCTCTCTCAAGAGCTTTCTTTTTCCTGTGACATGTCTCTTGCGATGCTTAACATTGCTTTCTCTCTTCAACCTTTCTCAAGGGATATGTTGTTCTTCTCTCTACTATTGTCTGCTTAAGACTTATAATACTTAAATGTACAATTCAATATGTATAGTTACCAACATTCGTCGTAGTATAGTAGAAGAGTGGGCTACTGTGGTTTGTGGTAACCATGCTTAGCATTATTTTACAACAACATAATGGAGAAAGCTGAGAAAGTCGTAACTATACAACTTCTCCTTGTCTTGTCAGAAAGAATGTTGAAGAATGAAAGAGTGGCATCCTCATGTTTTACTCAAGTCTCCTGCTATCTAACTTATGACTTTCTCAATCCTACAAACTACAAAATAATTTACTACTTCTTCAAAGAAGGTGTGTCCTCTTTTCTTTCTCGAGGAATAGTAATAAGTTTGTATACGTAGTAAAGTGAATGGAGAAAATCATTCACGTTCGTTTGTTATTTTCTCTTGCATGTTATGCTACTACATGGGTTTAGTATATACTTTTTACTTGAGCATATGGAGCAAAGAAATGCTAGAAGACACAGCTGGAAGAAAATTTATACAGATTCTATAAAAAGGTTAGCTACTTGGTT
>VCNE01003890.1:0-20810 GCA_009869805.1 Oncopodura yosiiana | reverse complement strand
GCCATTAAATAAGCTTCAATTTGAAGTATTTGTAAAAATTGTATCATTGTTATTAAATAAATTATATGAAGTTTTGTAATTAGATATGCAGGGGTGCAAACAATTGTTGTAGACACAGTAGGTAAAAGAGTTGCATTTTCTCACAGAGTACCTAGTAGTAAAAGTATTTTTTTCTTTAGGTGACACAGAGGTCATTGTTCAGTAAAAGATATAATTTCCTTATTCTTGGTTTCCTCCTGGAACTTTTTGACAGGATATGTGTTGTCAACAACAGCTCACACGTAAAGAAAAGTTAATGAATTTTCTATATAGAAAATGACGTCGTGAAAATTTTTCTTGGGAGTTTCATTTCATAAATTGTTGTATAACATAACAAAAGAGTCAGAAAAGAGAGAAAAAAGATCGATCCATGTCTCATCATACGCCTCAAAACTTTTTCTGTGCCACTGGGTATATATGTATATATTTGTATATAGGAACCACCACACTACATAATATACATTTTCTCTCCATATTTCAGACGATTTTACCATATACTCTGTCATATATTGTGAATTCCAAAAGTAAAAAACCAGTTCAACAAAACAACACGTGTGTTTGCTATTTTTTCAAACAATCAATATTCGTCTTGAGTTTACAATTCTTGCTACCATAATATACTCCTGTCATTTTTTTCTATATGATACTCTATATTACTCATATATGTATATAAATTAACTTTTTTGATAATACTGTACTTTTGATTATAGGAAATATATGTAAAAGAGATGATGATCTCTCTGGTCAATTTGTAAATATGTTGAATGTTGAAATACTCTTCTTTAACCAAGCATTTATTACTTCGAGGTTGATGATTGCTTTTACAAGGACATCTTCACTTAAGTTCATCCTTGGTTTTGCATATACTTTTTTGTTATAATTTAGTCAGATAGTACTTCTTATAATCAATTTCAATCTATTATATACAAATTGGTACACCTTTTCCAGAGAACTGTAAATCATGTTTGACTTATGCAAATATCTTACAATTCAAAAAATCTTAGTATGTAAATATATTATGTAATCTCAAATGACTTTGAAGCATCTTAATGTAACACGTAACGGACATAAATCTAATATCAATTTTATCAATTTAATCACTATTACATTTTATTCAATCTTACATAAGTGAGATGAGAGTGTATCAGTTTTTTCTTATAGGAAGGAAGGTGAACATGGCTATTACACGTTCATTAGATGATTACATCCTCAGCACATCTCTTGTATCATCTCTGATGTTACTTCATGTAAAATTCTGCTGGTAGACATGATGTAGCAATAAAAGTACATATAACATGTTACTTTACGAGGTTAAGGTATAGTCTAATTATTCTATTGACCACATGTGAGTTGTATTCTCTGTAGGCGTGTGGTAATTTGTGTCTACCTTGGATCTTTGATAGTCTAATGATGCTGGCTTGGCATTTGGTATACTCACCGGCTTAGACTTCATCAAATATGCAACAAGACGTATTTAATGTTCAAAATTCAAAAGATTGTTACTTTTTCAAAATTTTATTATATCCAACACTATTAATTTGTATACTGTCGTTAGAGAGTGAAATTCACATCTGTTGCATAATGCTAAACTTTTGAAGCATGAAAAATAAAACTTTCCTCTACTGCTACTATACTACATACAAATGCAATCAATGTTTGCTTTGAGAAGATATGTTATAGTTTCCTTAGGTCGTCTCATAGTACATTTCTAATGGCCTTAATGTAGAATTAAATTGAAGCTTGCATGGAGCGAATTCAATGGTGCGTGTTAAGCAATTGTACATAGTATACATTCTCCTAACTATTAAATCTAAAGTAACTCTCCTGGCTTGGGAAAGTTGCTCCAAGTTTGTACTTTGAACTACGGCAGTGTATACAGTAGTTATGTAAGCATTTCAAAAGTATTCTCTCTGTACTAATGTGTTTGTAAAAATAAAGGCTTTTCCTTACAAAACAAACTATATAGTCTTATATGTAGAGTTTTTGATCTTTATACAAAATAAGAAGCACGTGCAAAGTGCTACGCTATGATTTCATGATTACACTTTTACACCATATATGATATAAAATATAGGTTTATAAAAGTTATTGTGCACTAAAAGCCAACTGCTCAAAATCACTTTGGCCACACACTCAAAATACANAGCACGTGCAAAGTGCTACGCTATGATTTCATGATTACACTTTTACACCATATATGATATAAAATATAGGTTTATAAAAGTTATTGTGCACTAAAAGCCAACTGCTCAAAATCACTTTGGCCACACACTCAAAATACACTTTTCTTTCATTTTTTCTTCTTTTTCTTCGTAGTTCGTACTTGTCGGCAGTTACTTTTTATCAATTGTTATACTGAGCCATATTGTTAGATATGAATTGCTCTCTAAAAGTCGAGAAGTCTTTAGTCAATAGTCATATCAATATGAATTGAACATTTTAGAGAGATCAAATATCAATAAGTAATAATGGTCACTTGGATCATTATCATTTTCATTCATTTTTATATTTTTTGGCTGATCACTGCAGATTTCTTTTACAATTACGTTTTAGGCTTGCGACATGAAATTATTCTTTCCCTTGATTGTTATAATATAAAAGTTAGTATGCACTATATGTACACACTACTGCAGTATATATATATATAGTTTTCTGACAATTACAAACTTAATTGTTCCTTCATTAGAAGTTGTAGATATACATATATATATTTCAAAGAGTAGCAAAAGGCCAATTAGTTTTAGGATATAAGATTATACTACTTTGTAGCTTTTCATGCCAATGTAGTGCATTCATGTGTTTCACTAAGGCCAATATCAAGTTTTTTGGAAGAAAGATTTTTTTCTTCTACTAAAATAGAGAGTCCAAGAAGAAAATCCTTCTTTTGTTGGTAGTCGTGTTCAGAGTGTTGAAAAACTCTTGTTTTTCTTGGCTCGTTGGTTTACTATAGTACCTATATAACATACTAAAAGAATCTACTACTTAGATATTATATATGAATTCTTGTTCTTTTTATATTGAGCTTTCAACACTCATAAGAAACAAGAGTAAAATGTTGTTGGTGGTTCTTCTATCTTCTTGAAGAAAAAGAAAAGGCAGAGTTTCTTGGGCCAATTTTAGAGTAGTGCACTGATTAGAAAGTAGAAGAAAGTATAGAAGAGAGAATTATATATGTATCGACCAGAGACTATGAGACGAGACCACAAAACAGAGAATATAGAATGCAGTTGATTTTGGCTCAAGCTCAAAATATAATATCTATAGTTGGAGACTTTTGTATTTTTCCATTTCAACTTGGAGAAGGATCACACAATTTCTTTTGACTTTGAGACAAACAGAGAGAAAAAAGTTGCAACTTTTGTGAATGAAGGTCATTTTGTATCAGTGGACGCATATTAGTAATTTTTGCTTTCACATTACATTTCTCTGGTATTATTTTTGTCTCTAAGAAAAATTCATTCATATATTATAAAATGCACTAATAGAATAATATACTATATGGACTATAGGATTTTTTCAAAATTATTTCTACAACTAGAGTATGTATAGGATTTTAGTGTAGTAATGCCTCTTGGCTTAAATATTTGACATTCATGTTACTCTCATTTTTCCTTATATCTTTATTGCCCATTGTAAGAGATTATATAAGTTGAGAAGAGACACAGTTATAAAACACTGTTAAAGAATTCAATGGAATTTTGTGCTTTCTTCAAAAGATGCCAAGCCAAGCCAAGAGAACTAGCAATGAGATGATTACTACTGCTATATAGATCACTATATAAGACTATATAGCTATACTATTTTATTTCAGACAAAAAAGTAACCGACACAGAATTGCAATTGAGTCAAAACGACGACAAAAGGATTCATTCAATTCGTTTGGACTGAATTGGACACATTTTGTCATATAACATTGTACCTAAGTGCTATATTCTATTAGTCTTTGAAAAGAATGAGAGTAAAGATATTGCATTGGCTCGTCGACTGATGATAACATGACAATGAGATGGACAGAAGAAGTTGGTCATGCTGTGCTAAATTGAAAGTGTGTAGAAAGATGAGATCAGAGAGCTATATCATGTTTTATTGAGGACTATATATATAAGAAAAGGAATGTGCAATGATCTCATATAAGGAATTTAGTCGTAATTCACTTTTTTGTCATTGCGACTCAAACGACATTTTTTAGTTAGAAAGGATGTCTGTCTATAATGTTCTACTGATTCTTATAATTATTTATTTCTTTATTAAAACTAACTACATAAGGATATATAGACATACATGAGAGAGCAGACAAGTGTAAATAAAAAAAGATGAAGGAGTAAATTATATAAAGAAATGATAAAGATGTACGTGACATAGACAACATGTGAATATTTACCAACTCACTCATTGTCAGTGACACAATCTCCGTTCTTTCAACATCAAATTCACTTTTATCTCATCCACTTGTTCCCCCTTCCTGACTTCATTTAACTGACATCCTGACTTCATCTTCAAACTTCTTTCCGTCTTTGCATAATATAAAGAAGGAGAGTCTTTGACATATATGTAACTTATGCTTTTCTTACTTTAAAACAACAGACTATATGTATAGAGTGAGTGTCTATGTAGACTTTTCTCTTGGAGACTACTTCAAGATTTCTTCTGAATATTCTTATATGTACTTTTCACTTTATATTCATATAAGATATATGTATAGCATGCTGAGTGAGAAAGGCTTATGTTTTTTGAACTAGATATTTTAATAGAGTCAAAAGCTTAAGACAAATGTAGATTCAAATTTTAGAATTATTTTACGACTATTTTGGCCTAAATCTTTCACCTAGAATTTCACTTTTCAACATTAAAATTTGAGAGTTTAGTATAGCTGTAAATAATTTTTTCCACTTCAGCTCTGGAATGTTTATGATGTAACTATTAATGAAGAATCTAGAACAAATAATGTTGCTGAAGCTTTTCATAGAGGCTTTAATGCTTTAGTTAATGCTGCTCATCCTTCGATTTGGAAGTTTATCAATTCAATAAAAAGTAGTCAGTCACTTGCTGAATTGAAAATGCAACAACATTTTAGAATCTAGTCACTATTGAAATCTCTAGTATAAAAAAACCGGAGCTCTTCTCCTGAATCTACTTTACATACAATACTCATCTTTATTGGGTCGCAATAAGTTGACGAATTCTTGACACTTGACAAAAAATAAAAAGGTCTGCAAATGTCTCCACTATATATTTACATTGCGAATTGAGCTATCTGTGTAGAGGAATCACAATAAACGCAATTGACTTTCAATTTTGTGTATATAGAGCTTCTTGTTATACAGCATTGTACATATAAGATGATATGTACAAAATCAAATCATGTTGGTGTATTTTCTCTCTCTCTCTCTGGCGACTTATCCTCAATGTACAAGATGCTCCTTTTTTACCTTTTCTATTTTTTTTGTATACTAGGCACATTTAGTTTGAACTTGAAGGCCTCTATTATACAAGAGCTCAAGATTTCAACTCAAGAGGGATCAATTTATTGATTTAGACGACTTGGACTTTCTTCTTATGAGCTAACATGTGTTTTCCTTATCTTGCCCTCTTGGCATTGCCAAGTAGAGCCTGATGTGATTCTCTCTACAATTGCCAATGCCAAAGAAGAAGTTTGACTATATCAGAATAAGTTGTAGTAGTAAGGCAAGTGATGGAATAAACTTGCAGGGTTCCTCTCTATTGCACTCTACCTAAAGGATACTTATTTTCTTTTCTTTATCTCTCTCTATCCTTCTCTTTCCTGACTTTTCTGTATGAATTGAGTAAGTTGAGTGTGTGTGTGATGTGCATTGCATATAATATATATAATATAAAAAAGCTTTTTTTGCTCCAACTGCTCTTCTTCTTTGCTCTTCAAATTCTTGCAAAGTTTCAATGCATTGAAACAGAGAGAGGCATAAGAAAAGTTTTATTTTTTGACAGCTTTTCACAAGCCATGTCCGAAGAAAAAATCTAGTCAACAAAAAAGAAGAAAAAGCAAAGTAAGAAGCGGATATGTGAACTATTATATGTTAGTAAGGAGCAAAATTACTTTGAAGCATGAAGGCAAAGTTGTTCACAAAGAGTCGTCAAAAGTCAGAGAGAAGAGGAGTTACATAGTAAAGAGAGAGAGAGTATCATCAAGTCTCTTTTTAGCATTGGAATTCCCAACTGTGACTCGAAGAGAGAAACTTGTGACTGACCATTGCCATTTTTGGCTTTGAAAAGAAGAAAGGATTTCCTGTGAGAAAGCTTTAGTTTTACATCGTTAGTTAAATGGCAAAAAAAAAATGTTGAATCTAAGCATAGAGAGTCAAAGAAAAAGAAGTGCAAGAGCTGACAAAGCAGTTTCCGTTCCTTTCGTATACTTTCTCTGATTATTGCAACTTCTCATCTTTTCTTATACACTTAAGTACTCACTGACTCATCTTCTAATGTACGTTGGCCCAACATGTCAAACAATCAACAAAAATAAAGAAGAACTTTTCGCCCTTGATCTTCCCTTTCAGCAAAAAAAAAATTTGTACTTGATGACTTTTCGATTCAACAGCTTAGCCATGAGATTGACTAAAATGTGTAAAAATATGTTCCATTTACTTTAGATAATACAAAAGCCAAAAGTAAAATGTTTTTGTTTGTCCTTAGAAAGTTTTTAGAGAAACTTTCACGTTCCAATTCATATTGAAACAATTGTTCCAACATATTATTTCCCATTGAAAATAAATTTATTCAGAGAAAGTGGACTCTCTAGACTTTTTGTATGGTATATGTACATATAGTAGGAGGTTGCCTCAAAACAAACTTATATATTGTCTACAGATATTATGCCAACAGAAAGCCCGTCACCACTCATATTAGTTTCTCAAGAAACGTTGTGGTAAAAAGGAGAGCTTGAAAAGTAAAATAATATGTTGTTGGGGTCTGTGAGTCAGGAGCCACGAAATTCCTCCTATTTGATGTAGGAGTAGGAAGAAAGAGAGAATATGAGAAAGCTTGAAAATAACAGCATAGTGAATAGAGTATATTTCTCTTCTCAGTCGTCCTCAGTAGTTGTAAAATGCTATAAAGAAGGAGTATAAGAAGAAGTACAGTGCACTCTGTCTATAGGCTCACCAATTTGTAGTCATGTTCTGCCTAAAAAAGTGATGAGACATTTTAAGTCTTTTGGTCAATTTGTTATTCAAACACATTAAGCTCATTAGAACGAACTCATTGGGATTGCATGCAAAAATGTCGAAGGCCAAAATCTATACCATACAAAAATCTATACACAGACAAAATTTATACAACAAAATCATATAAAAATGAAATTTTATTCAAACGTTAAAAATTAAATTATACAACTCATTAATAGTATTAATCATATTCGACGACGCTTAGAGGTATTATACAAGGAATATTGTTTTTTTTCTTGAGTTACAATTACTCGACAAGTCAGAAATGCGCTTTTAATCAGTCTTATTTCTGTTTTTTATTCTAAGAAATTAACCTATGAGGGGGTGATAAGCAATTGACGTCAAAGATATATGCTTCGCATAGTATATGCAAGATTTACATGCGTATATCTTCTGTCTGTATAGATTAACGTGTGTATAGATTATGTACATGTATAGATTTTGGACGTATAGATTTAGCCATGTATACATTTTTTTCTAGATTTTTGCATACTACGGCCATTGGCACGTTATACTTTATAGAAAAAAGTATTAGCTTTCAAAACAAAAAATTTTCAGAGCTTAATTTTAGTCTTTTCCATTACCTCTAAACATTCACTCACTATGAAATTTCATATGTAAATTAAGCATAGTACATATAACAACAACCTATAAGCATTCAATAACACTATATCTATACTTTTCCCAAACTTCTTTAAAATTCTTGCCTCCTCAATATAAACCTGTTTCACTGTACATCTATAGAGTCAACAAGAAGCAGTGTAGTGTAGTAGAAACCGGTGAAGAAGCGAGGGTTAGTAAAGCATGCATCATGCAAGCCACTTTCTCTCTTTCTCTTCTCAAGTCTGAGAAAGTGAGCAAGTGAAAGTGAGTGAGAGAGAAAAGGGAGAGAAGAAAGATACTCAATAGAACTACTATTGTAGCCTAGAATGTTGAATGTTATGCTAAGGCGAAGGCTACTATTACTTAAACTGCTATAGTATATTTCATATGTTCTCTTTATACTAAACCTTTCTCTCTACTATGTTGGAAAGTTTCTGGTAGTGAAAGGTTTGACTATAAGTTTTTCCTACTGCTGATGCTCGAGTATAAAACTCGGTGTAGCTCTGTAGAATTTCTTCAGTTCAGGGACAATGCCGCTCACAACCACTACTACAGCTAGTACCATCAATTTCCTACTAAGTTCTTCTCCTCACATGAGACTCCTTACTACTCAAACAAGAAGCCGAAAGAACGAAAGCAAACCATCATCACAGTTGTTCCTTTGCTTCTCCTTTCCTTCTACCATTGTCGACAATTGAGCAATAAGAGGAAAATTTCTCATTTCCTTGTTTCTTCAGTTTCCGCTACTTACACACTAATATATCTCCTCTCTAAACTTAGAAATAAAATAAGTGATAACTGGAATAATATATATATATCTGCGGTGGTGAAAAAGTAAAGTATTTGATTTGATTTGTTCAAACTGGAGCAAGAATATTGGAAAGTTCATTCTTATCCATTACCTCTACCAGCAAATCATCATCACCATCAAATGGCTTGCTGATCGACCATTGCCTCTACTTGATCCATACTATTTAATAAATCCCTGTTGTTGTTGCTGCGGAGTGGTGTCAATCAACAATGGAATTCGTACTGTAGCCTCAGTCTCAATGGTAAAACTTTCTAACTAAAATATTTATAGTAGTATCAAATGTTATAATTTGTTTGTAGAATAGAGTTTGATAGTTTGAAAATTTATTTGGGCAAAAGGAATTTTCATATATTAAAACACATAGAGAATAGAGAGAGTTTGATTTGTAAGTTTTGAAAAGACAAATCGTTTAGTAAAGAGATTTGAAGAAACTTTGGAGAAAACTATAGAATAAGAGAATATAGGATACGTCTTTGTAGAGAGACTTGACTTATTACCAATTTCTACAGTCAATTTGCATTCTTTCTACAATTTATAGTGAAAACTTTTTTCCACCACTCCTCCTATTCTCACTCACAACTCTCTCTCTACTTTATTTCACTCCTGCATAAGACAGTGACAAATTATTATTTTAATTGGATCTAACACTTGTATATATATATATGGAGTACATATAGTATAGTAAGTGCATTCTATTTTCTATGTAACAAAAAGTTGTATGCTGAAAAGTTTAGTTTTGGCTTTTCAAGTACATGTTGTAGGATTTAGTAGGAATGTGGAAATTATACACACACGAATTCAATTCACGTGGCAAAGAATTAACTTTGTAAATAGACACACATCTGTATTCTTCTTTAATGTTACTGTTACTACTACTACTACTGTAGTGGTATATAATACTATTGCTGATTCTACTTTGTACAATTGGAATTTTGTCTACTACTTGCATATCAAGTAGGATGCACTTTAGGAATTTACTTTATAGAAGAGAAGTGGAGAAAAGTAGAAAGCAAGGTTATGAGATGTTCCATGTTTTCACTTTGAATTGGAATTGGAGGAATTGCATGAGAAGCATTCTTAGATTTGTAGAGTAACAGAGAGAGTGAGAAATGCAATATGTATGTAGATATAAAGGCATAAATCATTGTGCAAGTCAAGTGTGCACATCTTGAAGACGAGTGAGTATTTTGCATGCTAATTAAACCATGCAATCCCCAACATACTTTTAATCGGTCCTTGAAAATTTATGGCAAAATGTAGATATGGAAATCCTCTGTGTTAAAAGACATCTCTTTTTTCATCTCAAATTTCCAATGACATTACGTCATTCATACTTGGCAATAGTAAACCTAAAACCACTCAACTTTTTTAGACTGCAGTGGAATCTGTCTATAAGAGTGTCTATCTATAACGGTATTCTGTTTATAACGGTGTAATTCCACCCGATTTTAGGAAAATTTGCTCTCTCTATAGCGGTTAATGAATAAAAACATCTTCAGTCGCTATTTTTACATTTTCTGGAGAAAGAGTAGTAAAAGTTCTGGAAAATTGTGCTGGATATCTGAGTAAAGCAATAGTTCAGATTTTTGCTACGTTGAAGCAACTCAAGCCAATGCTACGAGTAAATTTGACTATGTAATTCAGCATTCTGATTGAAAAAAAATCTCTCTATAACGATCATGTGCTTCATTTGTTCTTAATACCGTTATAGACAAACTCTGTTTATAACGATGTTCTGTCTATAACACTGGAAATTGATTGGCTCTTGGCCCACCGTTATAGGCAGATTCCACTGTATCCATAGCATATGCTTTAAGTTTAGTCCAAGAGAAAAAAGGGTACAGTTTATACAAATTGTCAGTATACTCCATTTCTTCACTGAGCCACTAAACTAAAAGCTCAATGGGGCACCCAAAAATACTTATGATCGTCTTAAGGAAAGAGTATGTAGTTAGCATGAAAAGTATAAAACAGATGCAGTGTGTGTGGCATGCACACGACATCCCTGTGATAATTAAATAAATCCTTCAGACAAACTCTCTCTCTTTCTCCAAAGTGAAATCAATAGCTATTCTTCTCAAGACGAGTGCCGCAGTGTCTTTTCAAATGTTAGCATACAAGTTCTCTCTCTAGTGCCATGTGTGTATATAAAAAGTGAAAAGTATATATAGTAGAAGTACTATCTACGAAGAAGAATATCTCACCAATAAGAAAAGAAGAGAGTCTCTTTCTCTCTCTCTCTCTAGCAAAGCCCTTGATAATGGGCTTGCCTAGCCTTTAACCCCTCTTGACAAATTACAGCTATTTCTTCTTGGCAGTTTCTTGATATTTTACTACTACAACTAGCCAACAAAAGTTAGTATAGAAAACTTGCAGTTAGTTTAGCACTATGCTGTGCTATGTCAGAGTTGTAAAACTCTAATTCTCTGTATTTCTTTTTAGTGTAGTGTGAGAAGTATAAAAAAGTAGACGAATTTCTTCTTTGAGAGCTGTACAGAACTCTGCAATTAATGGCTTAGTTATAGTTGTATATCATTTATAAAGGGGCTATACATGCTATACGTTTTTATACTCTCCTTTTTTCCATCATCGTCCCTTATGTCTTCTCTATGTCATTGTCAACTACTTATGACGGCCAAATATATAATCTCAAAAGAGTTCAATGAGCTACAAATGTTGATATATACTTTTTGACATATTTACTAAACACTTGTGACATTTTTGGCATTTAGGTTGTAGCGACTGGTTATGGAATCTTAGGAATATGGTTTGGTAAGTTAATTATTAATTTCAGTTGACTGAGTTGTCACTTTTGCTTTAATGGTGATGATATTTTTCTTGTGCAGCGTTCAACTCAGTGATGCCTGAATACTCAATGTTCCGAGATGAAGACAGCAGCATCGTCTCAACAAATGGAAGTGATGTGACAAACCAGTCAAGTAATCTGATAGAGATTCTTTTGATTTGTGCCATCACTTCACTTCTCAGTGGTGTAATACGATTCCTAACATCACTAATTTTACTCCGTTCCGTGGATAAAGTAAGTTTAACTTTACCCTGTTGATATTTGAAAGAGTTTTCTATTTCATGCAATAGAGACTTACACATGCTATATGTTGTTATCACTTTAGTTTGGGCTTCAAAGTTTCTACACATAAAACAAATTAAGTACATATTGCTCCTCCACTAAAACTATTGATGTTTCAGAGAGAGTTATATATTCTTTGAAATAGCTATAGTTCATATTTTATTTTATGTAGCATCTGGGCTAGTGTGGTGTGGTCGGCTCTCTTGAGAGACGACGAGATAAGAAAACGGAAAGATAGTTACTTTTGGTGGTAGGATATTATTGCCTCTCATGAGTTAATTAATAAATCATAAATTGCCTCTTTAATTATACATTAATGCTGTTGCACGTACATAAGAACTAACAAGGCATAAGAGAAACATATACACAGTTACTCTTGTTGCTTTCACTTTTAGTGCTACATAAATAAATGTATTTTAAATCAATAAATGCGCTGTATCTCTTACAACAACTCTTATCATCTTAACGTTTATATATATAATATATATAATATAGTTGTAGAATATATTTCACTAGGTCAGATGAGAGTTGTAAGGTATATAAAGGGAGATAGCCATCAAAAGTTGTTGGGCGCATGTAGAAATTGAAATTTTACAATCGTGTAAAAGTTTGTGTAATAGTGCTCAACTTTTAAGTTTTGTAATTAAAACATAAATTATTTACAAGAGTCTCCAACTTGGTCTTTTCCTTTACATACGCATTTACATTGAGAAAGTGAAAGGGAGAGAGAGAGAGAAACATTTCAGAGAATGAGATAAGAATCATAAAGTACTTAAGCCGACGTCAGAGTGAATGTATTTAGAATAATGTAATAGTACGTATATAGTGTTATATAGAAGTTCTTAGTATTATTTTATATACTAAGAAATATACTTATATACTTCTTTTCCCTAATCTCTCAAAACTAAGTTGTTTCAGCTGTCTTGCTACATTTTACATAGGTTTACTTTTTCTTTAGCCAACTCAAATGTTCTTATGACATTTCTCCTATCATTTGACTAACTAAAGTAGCAATGTAGACTTTAGATACTGTCAATGTCAAAAATGTAAAGTTTAATTTGCCAGACAACCATTTTGTTTCAATTTCCCTCATCCCTGTCACTTTAGAGAGATAGTAAAAACTGATGATGACGCTAATTACATTTCTAATCACAATTTACGCTCTGAATTTCTATATATTGATTTTGGCTATGCTATCTACTATATATATGTATTTCCATGAAACATGAATTGGTAGAGTGCAATAAGTGGTTTTCACAGCTTTCATTTTTCACTCTCAATAACACTTTCTCTTCTCCTGAACAATTCAAAGGTACTTTGCCAAAGTGTCATCATCATCTCCATTTGGTGTACTAAAAGCTTTAGAGTGTTGAGAACATAATCATTATCTCTAAACTGAATTCTGAGCTTAGCGTACATTTATATATATATAGATATCGTTCGCCATTAGAGATTTACACACACCTCTTCAACTTTTACAATGATCATTAGACACATTAAAAGAATTCAACAGAGTTTCAACACCTTGCTATAAAAAATAATTGCAAGGACATTTGGACAGTTGCTGGCGATGATGATGGTAGTAATTAAATATTTACACTAAAACAGTGAGTCAGCAATTTTTTCATATACCAAAATTCTATTTGCGTTCTACATATAGTGGCATTATTTATTGACTAGATATACCTATATGCCTACTGACACAAATTCCCAAACAAACAAAAACATATAGAACAGCTTTTGATAGTAGATATAATAACATTTTATATTTACGCTATATATGTATATACACTATTGAACTAGATTGCATTCATTTAACATGATTCCATACACACATTCCATTGTATAGTAAAGAATTGTAGAAGAAGCCCAAAGCGAAATTCAATATTCAATAAAATCTTTTGTATTTTCTCTTTTGAATAGGAAAGCAAAGCACCAGCAAAGGTTTGGTGTGTTCTAACATTTGCTCTTGTCATAATAGGTAAGTCTTTGTAAATATATATTCCTTTTTGAAGTACATATTTTCTCTATAGTTGACAAAATTTCAAAAGGCATTAGTCATTGTATTGTCATTCATATCACTTTGGCAAATCATTTTTGCATGTGTTTTTCATCATCTTTTTGTATTCTATTTGGCTTCCAGTCACAGCCGTTGTTCTTGCGGTATCACAAAAAAATGATGCTCTATTTCGAAGCTTAACTATCAAGATATTCCTCTGTTTTGCTGGAGTTGATTTTATGTTTCTTCTCTATTTCCTTTGGGTCATAATTGTCTTTGTGAAAGAAGTAAGAATTCTTAAAGAAATTTTATATACTACAATAATTTTTGGGCTTTATATGGAATGCTTATTAAGGGCTGCCTATCACTACTTTAACTAGTAACCAAATGCCTTATGTTAGAATGGGGTAGACTTCAGAATTTCGTTTCAAGCTGTCTTTAGATTATCGTACAAATATTACGTGTGTGTGAGAATTTGTTATCCGGTGCAAAGATTCTAATGCATTTGCTATTTAGCAACGAATAACAAATTCTCACTGAACCTTAAAATTTGTACGCCTTTAGGTTAGAAATCCTCCAGTTCTCCATTCTAACATAAAATTTAACTACCAACCAAAGTAGCGATAGGCAGCCCTTAAAAATGTAAAATCACTTGATGCAAAATCTGACCTACTTTCTTTATTATTTCATTAGCCTATAGACATGCCAGGATTGTAACGGTTTGGGAATCGTGATGAGAGCTGGAATACAAAGCTTCTTCCAAGAATCAACCTTGCCTCTATATAAAACTACACTAATAAAACAACTATTAAAAAAATCAAAATAACAATAGCTTTATGAGTATATAAATAGATCGAGAGTTAGCATAGTATTAAATTTTCAATTGTCCCCTTTGCGTCGTTTCAAACTTTGTAAAAATTAACATACACTTACCTTATATATTTCTACGCTATATCTTCTTCAAACTTCTATACTCTATCTCTCTCTGTATATATATAATATAACCCTATAGTATTTTAACTTTCTCTTTAAATTACTTCCACTCTCTAAAAAAATAAGATAACTACTATATATATATATATAAAATACGTATTAGAATTCTTAAATGTATTTATAGGTATATCAAAATGGCTTGGCCAAAAAAAAACCTAAGACAACTAAATTTTTATGTAATCGCCCAAATATAATAAGACTTTTTGGTATGTGGTTTGGTTTAGTGACTCTTCTTCTCAACAACTATATAAATGAATTGAGCTAGAAAGAAGAAGGGAGCAAACGACTAAATTGCTTCCTGCTCGATGAACAAAATAATCGTAATGGCCAACAACTATAAAAGAAGAAAAAAGAAGAGATGATCATCACCATCGACGAAGAGGATGCTTTTTATATAACATAGGATCTATATTTGTCCGTGCTCAATTGTTGGTGTTAAATGTCAAGCGAAAAGGGTAGAGAAAGTAGTGAAGTGATTTTTGTTCAGTGGACCATGTCATCATACGGCAATTGTAGGCAAAGTATTAAAAGGTCAAAAAATTCGGTTACAAAAGTTTCTATAGTAGAAATGGTGCTAGTGTGGTTTGGTTTTTTATCTCTCTTAGAGTACTATTACTACCTATACAATAAAAGAATGGAATGGCATTTGGCAAATGGAAAAATTGGGGTCAGAAAGTAGTATTGTGGATATGAAGATATGCGGTGACAAAACAACTTCAACAATAACATGGCAAGTTTTCACTCAAAATTCCTTTACACATTTAATAGCTATACATATATAATACTAAAGTCCAAATATATAACAATTCAAACAACCATTGTTGGTGTAGACTGTAGTTCTCAAAGTTCTCTGTACGCCACATTTGGCACATTTAGAGAAATGTACTATACACCTAACAACCACAAGAAGAAACTCTCTTAACTATGTACATATACTATATGTATATATATACATATATATATTCTACGTGGAATTATTATGGAACAAGATATCATCTCTGAAACTGCTTCATTTAGCCTCTTTTGATAGTGTATCTCATGTCTACACAAACTAAACTACAACATAACACTCAAATTTACTAAGGCTCCAAAAACCTATTGCCACCTACTCAATCTTTTTCTGTATAGTATATAGCATGAAGGTAGTATATATAGGTAAGGCATTAAGGAAATACATTCCAATTTTAGTTCTCTTGGGAAATGTACTCTCTACCTTTATTTATAATATCATATTTTGGTTAGTGTATACCTACATAGGGCTATCTGAAAACTGACGCGTAGGTTTGTGTCATCACTCATTATCTCTCTCAGATTCATACCGGAAATTGTGCCGTGCAAAATAAATGTAGTGAGAGAGCTCTTGAAACTCTCACAACGTTCTCTAAATCCCCGTTATATATAAATGAGAAATAGATTTTATAATACTAAACTAAATTTTCATATTTGATTGGTAGGTAAAGCTTTACTATTGTACTCTAATCATTTCTCAAGAGAATCCTTATTTCGATTTCACTTCATGTTGTCTCTCTATACAATTTTCTTTAGAGAAAGTTGATGTTATGCGTTAATGAGCTCTGTATAACAATAAACCTTCTTAGAAAAAAATTGGTTGTTGCTCCTCTTGTGAATTAAATATACCGACTGAAAAAAAACGTACAGTTCATAATCTTTGCTATAGAATATATTTATGCTTATAAGAATATATAAGAAGAACTCTCACTTATATAATACCTGTGCATTTCTTTGAAAAAGTCATTTCAGGACAAACTTCAAATACAAAAAAATGAGCTCTTTGACTATATATTGCTAGTTCTTTAGTAATAGAGAAATGAATTTGTATTCATATATTACTCACAAAAAAGAGAGAAATGATGAGCAAAAGAGAGGAGCAGCAAACAAGTTAGTTCATATTTCGTAATAACTCTCATATATATGATATGTATACAAAATATGAATATATATACATAGTTGTTTTGTTGATGACAGAGAAAATGTCTATATACGTTCTACATTTAACTTCCTATTACAAAACGTCCTGAGTATTACATTATATTTATAGTCATATAAATTTATAACCTACGTAAGAGAAAAGTCGCAAGTCTTTAGTATATATACTAGGATCTATATAGAAAGTGACTCTAAGCGCAAAAAAAAGAAGAGCTCATTAAATAAAACATTATTACTAGTTTTTTAATGTTGAACAGAAAAATTTTTTTAGCAGGAGCTGGCTCTCTCTGCGAATTCTATATATGTGTAATTAATTGTATGAAGCACAATATATGTAAATATTAGTTTGGCTCTGCATGAGGGGAAAATATATACACTATATATCAACTGGTTTGAAAAAAAAGTAATTACGTAAAACTTAATATATAAAACTGGATATAAAATCAAAAAGTATTATATAGTGTTGCATATAGTATAAATTGGTTGTTGAGAAGGCAATATATATGCAACATTTTTTACAATTTTAGGCTAGAGAGAAATGAAAGATGTGAGAAAAAATTAATTAGCTAAAATTAAAGTTTATAGCAAGGTGTATAGCATATAGTTGTTGTTACAGAGTGAAAGGGAAAGGGAGTGTTGAATAGAAAAAAGAAACTCTATTAGCATTGAGAATTGAGATAGAGATCACTCAGAAAGAAATGAGTGAAAATGGAAAGTTTGAATTAGTTTTTAAACTCTTTATTCTCTACTAATACGTCTCTTACAACAAAATTCAACATTCAAAAGACTCAAACTGATTTATATATATATACTAAGCTAAGAAACATATATATGACGCATTGATCTATAAAGAGTTAGGATTGAATTGTGTAAAAGATCTAAAAGGATTTCACTCTCAATCTGCATGATAATGGAAAGTCTCTAGTTTTAACTTTTGATGCTAATGACTAAAAAAGTTTTCTTCCTAGTATTCGATCTGAGAGGAAAACTCTATTAAATGAAATTAAGTTTAATTATTTTATGCCTATAGTTTAGAAAGATGCCATTCCAGCTTGTCATCTATATTATATAACTGCCACATATAGAAATTAGCCAATGTAGACTTTATTATTTTCCTTAGCAATTTTAAAAAGGACATAAGGACATGAGAAAAAAAGTACAGTCAGAGTCAGGAAGGTAAAAACATTTCATATACGTATATTGGAGCTCTGTACCTGTACAAAAGACATAAGACTCTTAAAAAAAAGTTGTGACCTCCAGTTTATGTACAGAATCTGATTACATATGACTCAAGTGCTATAATAAATTAATAAATTTAAACTAACCCAATATTACTAAAAAACACTATAAAATCTACTTTTACTATTACAACGAAGACATTTCTCCTTTAAAAATTATTCTTCTTCTCGACTTTTGAGTTTCTTAGAATTATGCGCAAAGGAAATATATGTAAATTTGTCGACAACAACAAATTGTATTAATTAAACGTACTCAACTTGTTGTCACTTTCTAAGATAAATAGCAATGCTAGTATTACTATTAGATTTCTAATTAATCAAATTTGATACTTAATATGTAAAGATAATATATAAATTGTACAAAAAGAGTTAACTTTAAAAAGATAACTGAGGGGAAATGTAACTTCAGCTTGTAAAAAAATGTATTAAGATTTTATCATATACTATAAACGTATGCTGTGAATCTATAATACTACAATTATATACCTATATATAAGGCTCCTGAAATTTTTCGAGCCCTCACAACAAATCTGATGCAATATTATCAACAACCTGAATTTTTCTCAAAGTATATATAACTATACTATATAGTGTACAAAGTTTTAAATTGCTCTCCATATTTATAAAATATATTTCCATGATTAAAATGTATTAAAAAAAGTATTTATCTTTTGGTTTAAATATATTACTATATAATATATAACTATCACAATATGTAATTGTAAGATATGTACTATATGGGCAATGTGAGATTGAATAAATCATGATGTATGATATCAATTGAATTTTGTGCTGTCTCTCATTGTGGTTTTAATTAGCTCAATCCCCTTTGCAATTAAATTAGGACTTAAGTCTGAAGCCTCACTATACAAGAGATCAACTTTTATATATCCCAAGCTAAGCAACATTAACCATGTATGAACTATATAGTTTTATATCTATCTCTTTACATAATACTCATAGGAGGATTTGCCTTTTATAAAATGTTCTCATGTCATTTCTAAAGCTCTACCTGTCATACATCATTTATACAAGATTTGAGAGAGGATTGAATTTTTAGAGAATGTCTATGAAAACTTGCAGCATATCGCATCATAACATAAAAACACAATAAAACCTAACTTGGAAACATTTTGCAAAAACTATATACTATAACAACTTTAAGCCTCTATATTTTATTCTACTAAACTCTTCAAGTTATGCGAGTATCTCTACGAAACCTTTTCTCTCTTATCGCTCCACTTATCAACATTCATTTTATATAAAGCTTTTTTTCTTAAGCAAGGAAAAAAAATCAACTCAATTTACTAAACTAAACAAGGAGCACAAAAGGGACTTTGAGACAGAATCGGCAAGAGTAAAAAATGCACCGGAGATTTTTTTTTGCTTAGTAATATATTTTTTTACAATCTTATGTAGAAGAGAACAAGCCTATAATGTAAAATCTTAAGACTAAGTGGAAACAAGCTTTTCCATTTTGTCTATAGAAGGAAGGATTACGTTGTTGGAACTTTGCTACAAGGATACTAAAAAGAACTAATCCAAAGAGAATGGATACACATGGTTCAGAACAAGAGCGAGTTCTTATGTTCAGAAATAGGAAACGAGTAAAGGGTTTAAGTTTATAGAATGCCGTATAGAAATATATTAGAGAGAAAATACTACAAGGAGAAAGCGACAAGAGAAAGCAAGAAAAAAAGCTGTTGCTGTGAGTGAGATGACAAAATTAAAACTTTTTGTATCCAACTTTTTTTTTCTGGAGTAAGTAGTAGTAAATACAAGTAGGAAGCTATATATATATATGTAGGAGTAGCACTCAAAAAGTAAAGTACTACAATGGAGAAAAGGAATTGTAAATAGTAGGCGCTCAGAAGAGCTGAGAATTTTTCTAAAGCTTTCCTAAATTGCTCAATACAACCTTGCTAAACACGAATTGGCTTTAGTTCTACATTTGTTGTCTTGTCACTACTCTCTGGGAAAGAAACTAGAAAAAAAT
The DNA here is from genome assembly GCA_009869805.1 of Oncopodura yosiiana. NCBI lineage: Eukaryota > Metazoa > Arthropoda > Collembola > Entomobryomorpha > Oncopoduridae > Oncopodura > Oncopodura yosiiana. The sequence continues at coordinate 900 of VCNE01003890.1, read as the reverse complement.
CCTAAAAACTTGGAAATGGTTCAATACTACAACAGTGAGAAATAGTATAGAACATGATATTCATTTTATTCACTTTCCATTCTTTTGGAAAGAGAATAAAGTATTATATGGGAACTTTGTGTGGTGAAAAGTGAGTAGGTTTTTAGCTTGTACAAACAAATGAAGCACTTTATGTATATATACACACTTTTGACATAGACAATAATTTAATATAGTCTCGTCTCGTCTAGATATGTATCATAATAGCACTATAACACAAGAAATATAATTTTTAGCTCATGGATCGATAGTCATCGACTCTCATTGAGTAAAATAAGGCGAATTAAATGTCGAATCATTTTTCTTGAGTGACACTTTCTTTCTGCCCACCTCACAGGGCTATTATGCTTTCAACTTTGAAATGAGTTACTATATATACTTTTTGCTTTTGTGCTATAGTTCTAAGGAAAAAGGAGGAAGTACTTTATTCATTTATGAAAAATTGCTGCCATCATGATTTTCTTATTTATACAATAGCAAAAGGCTAAGCATTATCACTACAAACATTATTATAATAATGTATATCTGGTAAGTAACACGAAAAATGTATTAATGCAAAAATAACATGCAACTTGGCTTAGTGGTAGAGTTCCTGCTTCAGACGGTGAAAGTTCCGAGTTCGAATCCAGGTGACGGTATACTTTTTTGTTTATTTTAGTCTCTTTTAATCAACATATAAAATTCTCACATATTTTTATGCAGTTTTTCCAGACATAATAAATACAAATTGTCAATTCAACCCCAAAGTTTTTAACCATGGCTCAAATCCAAAAGAAAACGTAATCCAATATTATTTTCAGTAATAGCATTCCTATCAATATTACTAATGCCAAAAATCAAAGTAATATATTTTCCAGTTTT
>VCNE01003884.1:0-10341 GCA_009869805.1 Oncopodura yosiiana | reverse complement strand
TTCCAATGCTATCAAAAAGTTTTTATTTTGTCTGCATGGATTTACCTGGTCATGGATTTACTTCTCACAATCCAATTGGAGTGCCTTATCATTATAACGTTGGTGAACAAAAAAAAATTAAGTAATACTATACATATAATTAATATTGATATTTTTGTTCTTTGTAGGACTTTTTGGTCGCTGTACGTAGAGTAATTAATCATTTTAGTTGGAAGAGATTTTCTCTAATTGGCCATAGCTTAGGAGCAGGACTTTGTACGTATTATGCATCTGTCTACCCAAAGGAAGTTGATCGAGTAGTGATGATAGATTTAGTGAAACCAATCACAAGTGGTGAAGATGGACTAGCATCTAAAATTAATATGGCAATAGATTATTTTCTTCAACTGGAAACTAAAATCCAGCCTTCTAGTCCATCATACACTTATGAAGAAGCTCTTGAAAGACTTGTTCAAGCTACTGATGGTGCCTTAACTGAAACATCTGCAAAGACATTGCTGGTAATCTACAATCTTTTATAGTGGAACTGATTAAATTAAATTGCTAAAGACTTTTATCATTGGATTATGTTACAGGTACGAGGAACTAGACGTGTCGATGAAGATCACTATGAATTTACTCGCGACCTTCGTATAAGATGTCCAACAATGTTTCGCAATAGTCATGAACAAATGTTTTCAATACTTTCAGATGTCAAGTGTCCTATTTTATTATTGAAATTTCAAGATGCTCCATGGTTTGAGAAAAAAGAGTTGTGTGATCGAGCAATTAGCATTTATAAAGAGAAATGTGCTTATTTCCAAATGGAAACTTTAGCTGGAAATCATTATGTGCATTTGAATGAGCCAGAGAGAATTGCTTCTTTAATTAATAACTTTTTACTTGGACCAAAAGCTGCATTGTGATGATTTAGTTTTATATCAGTATTTAACTTATTTTAATAAAAACTTGAAAATATTATATAATAATTTTTTTTACATATATCTTTCTCAACAACATTTTTTGTTACAATGAGGAAGCAAAGCACATGGTCGTATTACTCGTATACATTTTGCATACTTCAAATTCAAGGTTGCTCTTACAGCGATTGATGTTACAGAATTTTTCTGTTATTGTCAATTTTCACAAAATACTAAGTCAAAATGAAAATTCCAGTACCTTGGGGCCATATTTCTAGTAAGTCTCAAATATTTTAACATATACCATTTATGTAGAAGTCATTAAATTTTATTTGACAGCCAAAACAATTGGAAACCCGAATGGTCACCCGGTATTTTGTATACATGGTATTATGGACAATTTAGGAACTTTTGAAAGACTAATTCCTCTATTGCCAAAATCTTACAAGTACGTAATGTTAGATTTGCCAGGTAAATTGTCATTTGCAACTCATTATTCTGTGACAGTTTGAATAACAATACCATACTTTCTTTTTACAATTAAGGTCATGGAGAAAGTTCGTCACTACCACTTGGAACACCATATCATTACTCTGACATGTTTACATCAATACGTCGTGTCACAAATCATCTCAATCTAACAAAATTTACATGGCTCGGCCACTCATTAGGTGGACCACTCGGTGCTTTATATTCTTCAATGTATCCTACACAAGTTGAGCGTTTAGTAATCATAGATTTAGTCAAGCCACTAACAAACGAAATTACAGAAGACTATGCAACCAAAATGGGACAAGCTGTTGATCAATATTTACAATTAGAAACAAAATTAAAAGCAACTAGTCCCACTTACTCTTATGATGAAGCCGTTGCCAGACTAATTAAAGGAACTGATGGTGCTCTATCTAAAGAAGGTGCTAAGATTCTCTTAGTTCGTGGAGCAAAACAAATTGAAGATGGTAGTGACAAATGGTCTTTTTCTCATGATGTTCGAGTGAGATTTCCTCCAATGTTTATGTTGACACATAATCAATGTTTTAATATGTTGAAAGCTGTCAACAAAAAATGTCCTACACTGTTTTTAAAAGCTAAAAACTCCCCTTGGTATCATAAACAAGAGGAATGTGACAAGACTATAGAAATCTATAAAAGTTATCATCATTTTCAATACGAAATGATTGATGGTAATCATTTTGTACATTTAGACGAGCCACATAAAATTTCTGGAATTATTAATTCCTTTTTTGAGAAATATCCAGTGTCACAATGAAATTAGTTGTATACTCAATTTAAAATAGCAATAAAGAAAAGAGATATAGTTTTATTAATAAAATTTATCGGGGCTCAAGTTCATATTTTACATATTGAATTAAGAACAACAACGAAATTGATATTTTCCATCAGTGCATCTTGTTGCTGAATGAACTTGAGCTGTTCCAGTACAACGAGATCCACAATTAGTAGTCCAACAATTTGCTGGTCTTGTAGTCGTAGCAGTAGTAGTAGTAGTAGCTAGAAAATTACATTAGACAATTAACAACGACACTAAGCTTTATAAAATTATCTTACTTGATAAAGAAGCTCTTGTTGTAACTAAAGGACGTTGAGTAGTTGTACTTCTTCTGAACAAACCATAAAAATCAAATGGAGTAACCAATGCACAAGTTAGGGTTAAGATAATTAAAATTTTAATTAAACCAGCCATTTTTAGTTCTGAGGCGTAGTAGATATTTCTTGTATAAATGATAACTTTTATAATCCTTGAAAACCAATGAGAAGGTTATCTAGGTTTATAGAAAGTTACTCTGACAGAGATTCTTTGCAGAGTTATCATGAAATATACATGGAGAAGAATTAAGCAATGTTTACATAATATGTATGTATGACATATTATGTCATTGGCAAGTATGAAAAAATCATGATCTCTGTACAAATTAACTTAAACTAGCATAACTAATATTATTCTATGAAAACGATGAGTAATACTACCTTATGCAGATATTTACAGGATGTAGTAGAATTTCATGGACGAATGTTGACATTTAATAATCAATAGAGCATATCGTTTCCTATTTAGTATGCAAAATGTGTCTTTTGAACTCATTTTGAGACATAAATTTCAATCTTTTATAACAAATATACGTTCCACTATGTCCTGATAACACACAAAATGACATATAGAATCTATTATAGATTCATGTAAATTGACAATGGGCTACACCGTTTTACAGATAAAATCTCATTCATTTTCACTTCGTAATATCAATTGAAGACATCTTGACTTTTTCATGACATTAGCTATCAAAAATTTTGCGTTTGATTCTTTTCTAAAAACGTCTACTCTTTTTGAAGGTTAAAACCAAAAGCCAAGGACATCCGCAATGCTTTCAATCAACACTATAAAAGTTTTTGGTTCGAATTATTAAAATTATATCAAAATTACGAATGAGTCCTTTTGAATGGAATTCTACAAAACTTGAACTCTCAGTGACGAAATCAAAGTGTAAATATTATTTTTGGATAGTTGGTGGCTGTTATATATTTCTTTATTGGATTTATGAAGTTGTTCGACTCTCACAAGAATTGAGTGCTAATCACATCAACAATGCCAATGTAACAATGATTTTCTTTTGGGGACTAGCATATTTATGGTGTGTTGAAGATCTTGTCAATATGGCTTTAAAAGGGGAAGAAATGGCTAAATTTTTTAATCAATTGGCTAAAATGTCAGCAGTTTATCCAGGTATTTATTATTATTTATAGTTCAAGTTAAAACTCTTAATTTTTTAATGATACTAAATTCCAGTGAAATACCAAGAAATAATGAAAATGCAACAACCTCCAAAGAAACTTGTGAAACTTATTTTATATTTTTATTCTTATATGTTTATGGCAAGTGTGCCAATTGGAATATTTTTGTTTATTTTTGGATCTACAAGAAAAGAATGTCTTTATTCAATGATTCCAACTGAAAATAGAAATCCAATTTTATTTATAGTCTTTTTACTAATTGAAGTTTGGACAAAAATCAATATTACTTGTGTGATATGCTGGAATTTACTGTTTCTCAAAGTTTGTATGGTTTCTCAAGCATACTGGCTATCAATTATGAGGTAATATGAGAATCTACTTAAATTAATCTCTAATTAGTAATTGATTTTCTAACTCTTAAACACAGACACAACAAGATGGAAATATTTATCCAAGAATTCAAAAAATTACACATTCTCAACAATTACTTTAATCATATGCACACTCGCTCTCATTTACCAGTTTTTACTATAGTTGTAGCAATTTATAATATTGTCACAATCTTTGGCACATTTCGTTTCTACAATTTGATGAACATTTATCTCTATTTAATTTGCCCAATTGTAGCAGTTGATGTTTATTTTTTTGCTACCTCCATATTTTATTTCTCAGCAAGAATTTCATATGAGTCTACTCAATCTTTTATTTGTCTTCAAAATCAAAGTCATAAGGTAAAATCAAAAATTATAAGGAAAACAATTGATTCTATTCATCCCTTTGGTGTAAGATATGGTGATTGGCAACAATTTAAGTTTACTTATATTTTAGAATATTATTTATTTATTTCAAATAATATTATGTCATTATTAGTTGCATTTCCAAAATGAAATAGAGATAAACTGAGACATATAATCATAAATTTAATTGGCCAGATTGTAGTTTATCATATAATTCTTGTGTAAATGGAATGTAATGGTTTTGGAAAATTTATGTCATTATTAGTTGCATTTCCAAAATGAAATAGAGATAAACTGAGACATATAATCATAAATTTAATTGGCCAGATTGTAGTTTATCATATAATTCTTGTGTAAATGGAATGTATTGGTTTTGGAAAAGAAAATATATTTTGTCTTTGGCATTTGTGATTTTTGTGAGATCATATCCATCAGCTTTAAAATCTGTTTTCTTCATTTTGTGTGTACCTTTATTATAATAAATGGTCAAAACTTTAGAAATAATATATTAAACTTTAAATATATGTAATTTACACTAACCGGTCATCTCTATCTCTTTTACTAGTCGAATAAACAACGGTCGAGCATAAGGTGGCAATTGTTTTATAATCTCATTTTCTAATTGTTTCATATCCAATGTATTATTAGGATCACTTATACAAGCCATTCCAGCTTTACCATCATAATTGGGTATAGCTACTCCATAAACAACACAGTCATTCAATTTATTTAATGTACTAATAATATTTTCAACTTCTGTCGTTGACACATTTTCAGATTTCCAACGGAAAGTGTCACCAAGTCTATCTTTAAAAAAGAAGTAGCCATCTTCATTCTTCACAAGTACATCTCCTGTTCTAAATACAACATCACCTTTTTTAAACACATCTCTAAATAGCTTTTTCTCTGTAGCTTTTGGATCAGCGTAGCCTTTGAAATCTCTTAAGGGACTATTTTTGATAATCTTTCCAACTAGTTCACCTTCTTCTCCAGCTTTACAAGTGATACAAAGACCTGTTTTCGGATCTCTTAATGGCTCTTCTGTCACTGGATCTAATTTGATTAAATTCATTGGATATACATTTTGTAACCAGGATGGGATTATGCCACAGGCTCCAGGAGTATTGTCAAAGTTTACTAATAAATAGTGAATGAGGCAAGTTGAGACATTGACATAAGATATATTTTTAAGTATTTTATTTTAGTACATACCCATATTAGCATTTCCTGAAACAAAATTACAACAATTAGGTTATGAATAAGAATCTTTTTTTAATTATAATATTAAATACCTTCGGTTGATGCATAAAATTCACTAATCTGAGGAATATTAAAACGAGCTACAAAAGCATCCCAGATTTCTGGACGAAGTNTTTTTTAATTATAATATTAAATACCTTCGGTTGATGCATAAAATTCACTAATCTGAGGAATATTAAAACGAGCTACAAAAGCATCCCAGATTTCTGGACGAAGTCCATTGCCAAACATATTTTTTAATTTATGTCCTTTTTCTTCTGGTGTTGGTTTTTGGCGAAGTAGAAATCTACATACTTCAGCAATATATTGAGCAGACTGTGTATAAGAATAGAATTATCATATAGTGATTTATTAAAATTAATTTCTGATTATATAATTACCGTGGCTTGATATTTAATGCAATCACTCCAGAAATGCTTTGCTGAGAACTTATTCCTGATAATCATTGGAGTTCCCCAACATAATGATTGAGATAGACCCAATACACCTCCAGCAACATGATATAAAGGTAAAGTATTATAAATGACATCATCTTCATTTAATTTGGAAGCATAGTGTCCAGCATATGAAGCCATAAAGAATCTGGAATGTTTAATAATGGCAGCCTTTGGTTAATCCTGTTGTCCCTGATGTAAAAACATAGAAGCAGTCATCATTAAATCCAGGTTGCTTTTCAGGTTGAGGATTAACTGAAGACTCGTTTAGAATTAGTGAATCCAGACTTTCTGCTTTGTCATACTGGTTTTCATTTTCATTGCCCATTCCATAAACAGGAAATGGAGAATTTTTGTTTGGATATATTTCTTTTTATTGCTGAGGACACTTCATAGCCATATATTAGTGCTTTGGAATTTGAAATATCAATTGAGTATTTAAGGAGATTTTGACGTAAATTGTAATTGATTAAAGCTGAAAGAACACCAATTTTACTTAGACCCAACCATATGCAAACGTATTGGGGTTTGTTTTCCATAAATAATGAGACGACATCATTATTTTTGAGTCCTTGCTTTGTAAAATAGTTTCCAATTTTGTTACTTACAGTTTGTACCTAATGTATAATAATAATAAACAAAGTACAACTCCAATATATAACTTTATATAAATTGTCTCATCTCACTTTTCCATAAGTCCATTTCTCATCTTCATAGTAAAAACAAACTTTATCAGGATGCTTACTTGCATACTTGTCAAACACTTTTCCAACATTATCTTCTTTTCTTTGCATCCATTTTAACTGTGCTAAAATCTTGGCTTGTCCTGTCATCAACCTATAAAAATATTTTTTTATCATCATTAGTCACAAAAATACTCATATGCAAAATAAAAACTTACTCATAATCTCTCCATGCTAACTTCAGAACTTTCGGCAACATTATAACTATTCCAGCAACAATTTATTCTCCAACTGAGTTAATAATCCATCATAAACAAAACTTTATATATTGTGCCTGAGACAATTTGTCTTTATCTATACTAATATATAACAAGAGTTTAATAGTGAGAGTGAGAGTTGGGGAGAATAATATTTTCATACAAAGTCTAATCTCACAAACCTTTAGACTGAGAGAGCTGATAGATAATAAAATTGACCTTTGGACATGTAAACAGAAGGATGTAGACTAAATGATAATGGGACATATCTTATTGGTCGTGTTTGCAGACAACAACTGCTCATGATTCATAATTAGACTTAAAAGAATCTCACACAATAATCATCATCATACTATAATACATGAAACTAGTGAGAATTGTTGTGCTCGAGTGAATCTCAATGAAAAAAATATATAAATTACTGTCATGTCATGCAAGTTTAGAGGTATAATCATCGGCCTTGACAAAAGTGATTGACCTCTGTGTGAACTATTTTGGTTGAGTATAAAAAATGGAAATTGATGGCAGAAAAAAATGATGGGGTAAAAAGAAGAGCTTATTAAACTTTATGTAAAGAGAAACACCACCAGAGCATTCTATCGAATGAAAGTGAGTATTGATAATCTCTAAGCCGGGAGTTTCTTTTTGATTCCATATTTATTGAACACGTCAACAATTGAATTAATTGATTCAATCAGTCTCAATTTACCAACACTCCTCATTATCTGACGTTGACAGCAAGCAAAAAGAGTAAGTAATTTAAAGTTTAACTTTTTTCATAAGATTTTCATACTGTAATTATAGTTTCTTAGTCTTTTTGAGTGTGCAATAATGTAAACAAAAAGACCGGCATAAAATGACAACTAATTAATAATTTTTGTTTTATGATTATCTTTTATAGGATAATCAAAGCAAGATGATTACAGACGTACAACTGGCAGTATGTGCTAATTTACTGGGTGCTGGTAAGTCAATTATTAATGAATAATTTTATGCTATGTATTTAGTTTTCACTAATAATCACTCTCTTGTAATTCTATTGTATTTTTTTACCTGTAGGCCTGTTTCTACTAATCGTCCTTTATCACTACATTGCTGCTAATCATGGACAAAAATCATCCTGAAGAAACCAAAGAAATTCACCAACACTTTATCTACTTTACTACAGAGAATTCTTTCTATTGCGTATGTTTACATGTCAATTAGTTTAAAACATCCTTCTTTCTATGTATTCCATTGTTTATATTTACATATGACATAATAATGTCATATTCATTGAAGAAAATAAATTGTACTTAAAACTTTAAGTCACTTCAAGTTAGACAGAGTTGAACTAAACTAATATTTACAAACTTTCATTTCATCTCATAGAACCAGAACAAGTAAATGATTATAACCAATCATACATAAAATCTTTTTTTACTAATTATTCGACCTTGTACTTTACCTTTTGTTTATGATATGTATCTCTCTCCTATCTTCAATTAGCTTTAATGTATGCAACATGACTTTTGGCGTCATTTTTTACTATCATTACATTTGTCAGGTTTTTTTTCTGGCTACGTGCAAATAATTTAAGAGTTCAAGAACCGATTTCTGATGAAATAATATCCCTCTGCCTGCAAACATTAACGCATCTACTATTAAAAGAGCTTGATGTATACAAGTGTAAAAATGTTGAGCAATCAGTTTTAATTGAGTTCTCTTGCTGTAGAGTAATCTGTTAGTTTCAGGAACATATATAGAAATGTGTATAGAGAGATAGAAGGACAGCATGCAAAAGTAATTGAGTGTAGTATAAAAATACATGGGAGACATTGAATAGACATTGTGTTCCAGTTTTCCAACACTCCAGTCAGATTTATATATACCTACATAGAAAAAGTTCACTAGCCGTCGTCGCGGACAGAATACTTACTTACATCTATATAGCCGGCTTTGGAAAAACTGCATTAGCCTTGGTTGCTTTTGGAACTTGGAAGTTTTCTATCCGAGAAAGTGCATCTAGAAGATATTATAAAGCAAACCTGCGCTAACATAGAGATTCATATCTAATGTAGTCTTTTCGTTGGAATTTCTCTAGAACATCCTATTCTTTCTTTCTATCGGTTTTTATATTTCAGTAACTTGGCAGACTTGCTACAGTGAGCAGTAGACTCTCAGACTTTATATTTTGTGAGAGAGTGAGTGAAACACTGCAAAACTAGAATAACCTATAAGCTAAACAACTTGCCCTTGAACACATTTCTCAGTCAGTGAGACAAGAAGAATTTCACTGCCAAGGCCTACTACAAATATACATATCATAAAAATATCACTGCAGTTTTTTGGTGACTGTCTCTTCCTGGTCCTACTTTTTTGTGCTAATGGCAGACTTGAAGAATGGGACAAATAATAATTGTGAAATTATTGGAGATTTTAAAAGTAAAAAGAGTCCTCAAGTAATTGCTACTGTAGTTGGTAAAGATAAAAATTACAATTTATGTCTCAATTGGCATATATCTCTAAATAAAATCAATCTTCTTTTTAGTATGTTTGGCAACATTTGGTCTCGGAACTGTTTTAGGTTTGTTGAGACGACTCTTACTACTACAAATGAAGATGTATAATAATAATATTTTTTTAAATTAAAGGATGGCCTGCTCCTGCATTACCAGACTTGGCTGCAAGTAAGTGACATCGGACTAATTACTTCAAAAGAATCATCATGGATAGCTTCATTAGCAATTGTAAGTTTTTATTACGCAATATAAAATAATTTGATCTCTGATCTAAATTCTTATTCTTTTTTCTTAGTTCGGGGGTCTTTTAAGTGGTCCCGTTGCTGGTGTATTTATTAATAGAATTGGTAGACGACGCACCATGTTCTCACTTTGCCCACTATTTACTCTTGGATGGATTTTAATGGCTTCAACGAAAGGTGCTGGCATCATCTCAATGTATTGTGGAAGACTCATTACTGGTAAGAACAAGTGTCTTTCCTGTCAACTCTACTTCTTTTACAGTCCATTACACACAATGTCAATTATTTTGTTATTGTTTTTTCCTTAGGTTTTAGCGGTGGTTGCTTCACAGTTATTATTCCAATTTTTGTCAGTGAAATTGCTGAAGACTCAATCAAATCAACACTCAGTTCACTCATGGTACTCTCAATTGTTTCGGGCATTTTATTTGCGTAAGTCTCTTCTTTAATCGATGATGATGATGATGATGTTAGGATGAAAAATATATTTTGCTTGTCTGTCTTGCAGATATACTGTTGGTGCTCTTGTCTCATGGTTTTGCCTCACAGTAATTTGTGGATGCATTCCTCTAATAAT
>VCNE01003882.1:0-12320 GCA_009869805.1 Oncopodura yosiiana | reverse complement strand
TGCTAATGGTCAACAATTATTTATGTTTGATACTCGGTCTCAAAAGAATACATATGGAATATGTGAAATTTATGAAAAATTTGAAGAAAAAGAAGGTTGTCATTTTTATGAGACGAGAATCATATTATTAGCTCAAACATTAAATGCAACAATAGCTGATGGTGACCCATATTCTGAGGCTGAAGAAGATGAAGAAGATGAACAATTTATTTATTTACATGTATGTCAAGGTTGTTCACATTCTCCAGATTTAGTTGAAGGCTCGATTCCAATTCCACAAAATATTCCTGTTATGACTTATTACTGTGAAAGTAATTCAAAATTAATTGTAGAAGGTTTGTCTCTGTCAACAATATTTGACCCTTTTGATTGCTACGTTTGGATTTTGTTATTATTAGCATCAATAGCATTAGCAATTTTATATCAAAAACCAATATTAATTTTGGAATTTCTGATGACAGTAATGGGAACAAATGGTTTTATATCAAAACCAGAAATACCAAAATTACTTCCAATTCTTTCTTTGGTATTTCTTGTAATTTCAAATTCATACATTTCTATTGTGACTCGTGATGTAGTTGTGCCATTGCCAGCAAAGCGTCTTGAAAATTTGACATATGCTTTCAGGGCTAATTATAAAGTGATTGTTCCACAAGCTTCAGTTCAAGGAGCATTTAAACATATGTATGGACATTTAATGAAAGATTTGGATGGTAAAGATTTTAGTGATGAACAGCTATTTAATCTCATTCAAGATTTTGACCCTTACAGTAGAACTGTATTTTTACAAGTGTCTCAAGAACGTGGAATTTGCTACTTTGTTCCAGAGTATATGCAATGGAATGGAGTTCTTGCAAGTGGCATATTACAAAATAATAATAATACTTGTTTTATATTTAATAAGCAAATAATATATGCCAATATAGCTGAAGGTATTGTAGCAATTGGATACTTATCAGAAGCATTTGTATATTATTGGTATACATTGTATGAAGTAGGGATATTTCAAGAATGGGGTAAAATTGGCAATTATATTGTTGCTCAATCAATGTTCCAATCATTTTTACATGGTGAACATGAAAAAACTCATCAACCATTAAGTTTATTTTCAATTTTAAATGTAGTTTTTAAATATTATGCTATCTTAACTTTAATTTGCGTCGTAATTTTTATATGTGAAGTATTTTTTAGAAATTATTTAATTATTACTACTACAACAAAAGTTGAATATTTTTAAATGGCATTTATTATATTTAGTTTAAAACATTCCGAGATGAGAGAGAGATACATTGTTTTGTGAATAAATATTAAAATTCCGGATTAAAATTGCACTAGAATTATTATATCAGTCATTTAAAAGCAGATCTTTAAAATTACATAAATAAATTCGTTTCTTTTTTCAACTAGTATAAACTAAAAATCATACAAAAATAAATTGGCATTTATAAGATAACATAACGGAATCACAATATCTAAAGTGCATATAAATAAATGGAAATGTTGTGTTGATAAAAAGCAGTCTAAAAAGTTACATCACTGGACACTCTACGCACGGCACAATACGAAGAGAGACATAATATTTTAAGTAGTTTAGTACAATCACAGTCTACTAAATTATTTAACTTGACAAGCATCTTTGAAATTACTAGAGTTTCCAAAACTATCAAAATAATGATCGTGAATATGACGGACAAAATTTTCTAATGGACAAAGTAAATTACTATATGAATTATTATTATTTTTACTAGTTGTAATTTTTTGACTACTATCTTTACAAAAACTGACAAGATGTGTAATAGCTCGACCATTATAAATCACACGAAAAAAATGTTTTCGAGCAGAATTTGGTGGAACATTTGTTTTACGATAAAATTCAAAAATTAATCTCGAAGCATAAGGTGGTAAATGAGCGTCTAAATGCCCAGTTGCAATACCTAAAGCACCACTTAAAGTACTCAAAGTTGTATCATGAGCTGAAAAAATTGACATTTTCAAAGGCTTATTAACATTGTTATTATAATAATAATTACTATTATAATTATTAGTATTAGAACCACTACTACTACTAAATTGTTGTGGTGGAGGAGGAGGTGGTGGTGGCAAATTGTTGTTATTGATATTCATCTGCTCCTGCTGCTGGCATTGAAAAAGTATAATGCATAGAAGAAGAAGAACTTGATGATGATGAAGTCATTCTTAAAGCCAAAGTAACAATTTCTTTTAGTAGTCCATATGATGACAAGAGATAATATTTTCGATTCTGTACAACTTTTTTCGTATTTTCATGTCTTATTAATGAAATTAATTTTGATATTTGTGAATGAGTCACACAATCTTTTTTCCAAAACTTTTCACCATTATTATTTGAACGACATGGAAGTTCTGAACCTTTATGACAAGGATAAATTAATAGAGAGTCTAATAATGATGTTCCAGTTTTCTTTGTTTTATCTACTATTGATGATGATGGATTTCCACCTCCTCCTGTTGCTGAAGATGATGATGATGATGTGATAACATTATTTAATTCATTGACTAGTTTAATCATTTCAGCTTTTTCTACTGGTTCAATTTTGAGCTTCTTTGTAATTGATTTTTTTAATTTATCTGCAGCACGACATGAGCAGTCATTGAAACAAAATGTGATACTATTACTTTCTTTTATACTTGTAGTTGCTGGAATTAATAATGGTCCTAATCATTCCATATAAAAATGCTATTAGACTTTGGAAAGTACGACGGTATCTTGTTGAATATGATGTTATTTTGAAAGGAATTTGATGATAATTATTTCCTCCTCCTGGATATAATGTTGAACCTCCCAAAGCAGGAGATAATGAAGAGGAAGAAGACATTGATGATAAAGAAGTGAAATTAAATAATGTCGACTGATATGTTGTTCTAATTAATTTCCCAAGTGTTAATAATTGATGAGCTCCAATTTGACTCAATTGTCCCAAACTACAATGATGACTTTGTGGTACTCTAGGAAAAGAGTTAAAGGGACCAAGAAATTGTGAGTAACCATTAATTTTTGGCATAGTGTCAGTAGCAAAATGTATCAATTTTTGAAATTCAGGATGATCAGCAGTACAATTAATTTCTGAAAGATTTCCCACAGTTCCAGGATGAGATAGAGGTCCTCTATCACCATGTCTGATTAAAATGATTAACGAATCTAATTTGTAGTCAGCGAATTGTAAATCTACAAAAAAAAATCAAAAATTACAAAGTGAGTTTTCTAAATTCAAAGTAGTCTTCCAAACTAAATTCCTAATATTTTTACTTTCATCTTGAACTTTAATTTTCTCAGGTGGATTACATAATCTTGAAATAGATTCATAAGCTGAAGATTTCGTTTCATCATCCTCATTATCATTATTTTTATTGCTGCTAATTATTTCATTACTGGTATCATCTCCTTCAATAATGACATTTTTTGTTAATTAATTTTCGTTTCTTCTCTTTGAGCAAATTGAAATTGTCTTTATTAATAATCTTTTTTCTTTTCTTCTTATTCCTGATTTCATCAGTAATTCCACCATTTAATTCAAGAGAGTCATCATACTCAGTGTTATAAAATTTTGATTTCTTCAAATTATTATTATTAGTAATTCGATCGTCTTCTATTACAAAATCATCTTGGACGTCAATATTTGGGATGATATGTAGTTTATTGTTGATTAGAGCTGACTGTAAGGATATAGCCAAATTGTAAGTATGAGAATTTCGATTAAGAAACCAGTAGAGTCCTACAAAAGAAAGTTTTATGACATAATGAGATTACATAACACACTGATTTCCTGAAAACTATAGTATGTAAATATTTTACCAAAGGAAGCAACAACAATCCAAACTATTAGTGAGACGTAGCATTGAACAGCTTTAATTTTCCCAAATCCTGATGGAAACAGCCTCATTGTTGGAAGAATTTCCAAAAGTTAGTTCCAACCAAAGTTCTCTCCTTGTCATCACATCACATCACAAGTCGTCAGCTCCCAATTTCTATTATGAGACTCAGCTACTTTGGAATGTCAAATACATTCTATATGCTATAATGGAATGCCTAAAAGTTTAAGGTAATTGGCCAGCAATTAAGGGAACTAATTAAAACAGGAGAAAAGGAAATCTTCCTCAGATCTAAAAATTATCAGATGATTGGAATGTCAAATACATTGTATATGCTATAATGGAATGCCTAAAAGTTTAAGGTAATTGGCCAGCAATTAAGGGAACTAATTAAAACAGGAGAAAAGGAAATCTTCCTCAGATCTAAAAATTATCAGATGACTAAAGAATTGAATTTCTACTTTTTCTACCACCAATGAATTTATGATATGGTTTCAAGACGAAAGCTGGAGCTGCTGGAACTAAAATGATGATGAGAATTTGTTGAGATGAAAGCGTTTCGGTTTGCCTCAAAAGTCTCAGGAAGGTATTTATATGCAACAATAATGCTATAAAGTGTATGCACAATAAAAAATGCATTCAAAACACAAATTGTTATTTTTTATATTTTCATAAGAGCTTTATAAATGTGCTCATATTTATTTTCACTTCTTGACGTCTTTCTCTCTTAGATCTCTCACACTTTGTAAATTATACATAAAAATTATATATTTTATCACAGCACAAACATATAAAAGGCTTTCCCCTTTGAGGGGTAACCTGATACATTACAAATATTTTTTGTAAACACAAAAATTACAATTTGTCTAAAGCTACTTGCTCTCAAAATAGTTTTTCTATATATATATATTTTATCACAAACGCATGCATCTTATTCTATGATTATTTACATTTAAAGACAAAATACACTAATTGGAATTTTCAAAAAGTTTAAAAAATTACTGAAAAAATACTCATTTCAAGAGTATATGCAATCTAATAACTACTTTTTTGAAATATAACCATAAAAATGTACTTTGTCTTTCTTATGATTGTTTTGAACAACTTTTTCTGTCAACTACAAGGCAATATATATAAAGGCACTTGTAAAATGTGTAAGTAAAAAAACTCTCTTAAAATCTAAATTAATTATTAGAGAACCTACGAAGGAACTGTGTTCAAAGCACAACACATTATTTTATTAAAAAAATAATATGAGGGTAAGAATCATCAGTCACCAAAGAATGATTGAGTATGTATAACAATATGAGACATTGTAAAAAAAATTCAAAGTCTCATATGGAAAATATTTCTACGATCTAATTACATAATATAATGATTTTTGTACACTTTTTTCTAATTATAAGCTCAGATTGTCAAACTCGCTATTTTCAAAAGCTTTTTTTTCTTAAAAATTGTGAAACGCTTATTAATATTAATAGTAAATAACACTTTTTTGAACAGATTGAAAGACAGCGTGTATTGCTTCAATGAGAAAAGTTGGTCTCAAGTGTCAATGTCTAAACTCTAAAAAAACTTTTTTTCTTTATCCTAACTTATTCACGATTTAAAATATAATATACAATAATAATATATTTTTGTCAACAGGGCTTCGTACTAGAATTGATATATATATCTTTTTGTTGTAAAATAAATGCTATACTTTTTAGCGTATTAGTAGTAATAATAGATCATTCTGTACTTTACCACGGTCTCCAAACATTTTTGCCAAATTGTGACAAGTCAGTTGGTGATGAAGGAGATGCTGGTGGTGTGTAAGGTCTGTAATTGTAGCCACTGCTGCTAGTAGTACTATCAGTTGATGAAGCATTGCTGCAAACAGAGTTAGGTCTTGGTGGATAAGAAGACTGTTGTTGTTGTTGATGATGATGAGGATTTGGATAAGGAGCAACTCTGATCTTCATATTTCTTTGAACTGGTGAAGATGGTGATGAAGAAGAAATTTGATTCAAAGTATGACCAAGATGAACCATGAGAGAAGATCCAAGTTGAATATCAACTTTAGTTTCAGCCAAAACTCGAGATACTGTTTGAGCACAAACTGCAAATCCTTCTTTAAACTTTTCATCATCTCCAGCAATAAATTTAGCTTTAGCTGCTTGTTGTTGTTGTTGTTGCATTTGAAGTTTTTGAAGATGTTTAACACTCAATTCAAGAATATCAGCTTTCTCAAGACGTGAGACATTTTCTCCTTCATTTTGAAGTCCAGCAACCAAAATTTCTTTAAGTTCATCAAGGCAGCGATTGATTCTAGCACGTCTCTGTCTTTCCAAGAGTGGCTTAGTAATCTAATGTAAAAAAGAGAAATAAAAAATCGAATATTTAGTTTACAATGTTCTCAATAATTTGGATTTATAAAAAGTTTAAAATTTCCAAAAATTAAAATTATTTCTTTACCTTGCGATATTGCATAGTGCGACTAATTGGTTCTCCAGTTTGAGACACGAATGCACGTGAGATATCAGTAAGTGGAGCCATTATTGTAAAATGATTTTTGTTGATTGAGAACAACTTGAATAAAAACTTTGACGTTTGTTAGTAGTTGATGATACAACACTTGTATAATAATAAGAGCACGTTGATTTAGAATTGTAACCGGCTTGGTCTCTGGAAGATGTGTTCAGTTGAGAGTACAAGTCAGAAGTGAAGTTGTCTAAGGCCGCACGAGCACGTTTTATTCCAACCAGCCAAAGCTTAGAACTATAGTGGGGGCAAGAGCTTAGCGTGTGTTGGGCAAGCGACTCTGTTGGAACTTTAGAAGTTTTGTTGGTTACAAAACAGGCTTGCTGTGGTACAGTGAGAGTTAGAGTTAGTAGAAGACCCTTTTTATTTCAACTAGACCATACACTAATGTAATGTGGTATAATGTGTGACGGAATGGAGTAGCTAAAGAGCAAGTGTGTAATGCTTCAGTGGGTAAAGTTGCCAGGTGTTGTGCTTCTTCTTCTTCAAATCCATGGGAAAATTATTTTCCCACAAGAAGAACTCACTCAGTTCTCTTTGGTCTTGTGCTAGACACAATTATACCCAAGAAAAAAAATCCTAATGCCTGTTGTCCATATGTACATTCAACAACAACATTTTCTTCAACTAAACCACCGACTGCCTATATCTATACTCACATACGCTAAGCAATGTGTCCATTGTGAGTATAATTTCTTTCTTAACTAGCTACTATATATCTAACCTGCCTTTAAAAAGTCTTTTGCTACCTTTTTCTCTTATATCTTTTCTCTCTCTATATATATATATGCTGTCATGTTATGTTACTCCGATTGTTATTACAACTTCTAAACTATATAAGTTTTTTATATACAACCTACCTTACTTTCTTCAGCTTATTTTAGAGCTAGAGAAAAAATTAGTATGCATGACTGCAGTTGAGACTACAAGTTGTAGTATATAAGTGTATTATTGTTGAATAAGAAAAAAAAGTCCATTCTGATTCCTTATGTATATTGTCCTATCCTAAGTTTTTACTAAGATATATAAGGACTCAAGAAAGTTGTTGTTATGTTCAAGTAATTGACGTTCAACACACTTCTTCATCTCAATTCTCTCTAGCGTATGCCATCTTGCTCCTTTCCCACGCTCGGCTTCGACCAACAAGGAATTTTTCTTCCTTCTGTTTTCCTTCCAACATTCTTTTCTCATAGCTTCACCAACTGACCCTTTCTGACTCACAATCAGTGGTTTTAGAAGTACCTCATCTCTTTTGTTATTTGATATGTCTTTTTTTTCTTTTAGTGTTTATAGTAAGTATAGTGGCAGTAGTTACTTTCTTTATATGACTATATGATTACCAAAAATACCACAAGGGATTAGTCAAGAAGAAGACAAGACACGAGACTATCAACGTGTCAGTAGCGTGACCATTATTATATATATGAATTTATGAATATCTATCTATATATGTTTGACATGAAATACTTGTGAGGATTATTACAGTTCTTTTAGAAATAGTCATCAATGAATAAGTAAATTGTTAATGGGTTGCAAATGGATTTAAATGTTTTTGTCCAAAAATGAATAGAGTATATAGGGTTGTTCAACACATATAAATACATAAGGTGATTGTTATCATTTATTATGAAAGTAAAATACTATATAACCGCTGCTTGCTTGCTCCACTCTGCATGCCATCAAATTTTCATTCCACGCATAACACAACAGACAACAAACAAAACAACACAAGAGCTCAAGAATGTAATTTTTCTTTTATATCATTTCTTATTTATGTTTTATTTTATTTTATACTGATGTAACTTAATTTACTATCTGTTCGCGAAGCGACTGGTTATGAAAGTAAACTACTATATAACCGCTGCTTGCTTGCTCCACACTGCATGCCATCAAATTTTCATGCCACGCATAACACAACAGACAACAAACAAAATAACACAAGAGCTCAAGAATGTAATTTTTCTTTAAAAGGACTTTCTTCTTCTGTTATGTATTCTTGTTTACTTCAAAGTAAAGGATTTTAAAAGGCTATTTACACTTTTGTGTGTCATGTCATTTATTTTTCTCTTGTGAGGCTATGGAATGCGTCTTTTATTGTGTCAAGATTTACATATAACTTAAAGAAAGATTTTTATTTTTAAGGGGTACACTGAGACATAAGATAAAGTCATAAAAATAAGAAATGAACAAATTCTAGTTCTAAATTGGATAGCACATCATTATAGAAAAGCTGACAATAGTTTAAGTTTAGTAGCAACCACATTTATTATAATCCTTTATCTAATCTAACACAATGGTTATGACTTTGAGTAACAAGAAGAAGAAATAAACAAGACAGCAACAAAAATAAAATCAAAATGATGATCATCATCACTTCTCCTCTATCTCTCTTTTTTGCTAAGACATACAAGATAATAAGAATTTAATGAGATTGAATTGCTTCTTGTTTTTTAAGATACATACACTTGTCGTTGTTTCATGACATTTTTTTCTTCAATACTAAATGAGCTTTTATGTGTCATGTCACAGGTGACGCTTATTTCTCACGAAATTTTACTCACCAACCACACAAGCCAAGGGTGCTAGAGAGAAAGAGTTGAGTGAAAAAAATCATGTAGTGAAAAACAAATAAACAAACCATATGGAAGAAAAGGCTAACTAATTAATATACACTTCTTAAGATATACAAGATCATGAAATGACGACAGAAGCTAAGAAGAAGAGCACCAGCTGGATTATATAGTAAGAAGATTCCTCATCGACTTCTTCATGGGAAAATTTTCTTTCTCACACTTGTGTATGTGGAGAAAACTAGATTGATTATGCAAATTGACACTCACCGACAGACAAACAAGTGGAATGATGATGAAGAAGATGATGATGATATACTATATAGAATAGAGCTTGTGTATCTCTCACTGGAATTGACCTGTTTATCAAGTTGACAATTTAAAAAAATCCCAATTGATTCTAATTTTTTCAAACTCTATCAACTTTTGTAGATTGCTCCTCACCTACTTAAGCTCTCTTTTTCTTCTTAACTATATAAGAAAGAGAGAGAGAGTTGGCTGATCTAGTTTCTTACCTAGTTAATATAATCCTATCCATTCAATTCAATCCTGTTTAGACTTTTTGGTTATATATTAGTCAAGGTCCAGACCAGAGATGCTAACTCTTTTGGACTGGAGATATGCAAAATTAATCAGGTTTGAGTAGCAATCATTAGCAAACAATGCTAACGGGACAAGATTGAGTTAACTGGATATAAAATCGAGAGATGAATTGCTAATTTTCTTCCCAATTATTTAAACTGGTCCAAAAATGTGAAAAAATTTGACGAGATTTTGGTGTAGGAGTTGGATACCTTCCATTTCTCTTTAAGGTGAATATATACTTATAAATTATAGATTTAAGTTTAAGCTATTTGATCACAAGAAGGGTCAATTTTATATTGAGTTGGTTTTTAACTAATTGATGTTTTAAAGACATTTTTAACTTCAACGTCATTTACTTATTTATGGACAAACTTGGACTTCCAAAATCAAATAGAGTTTTCTCAGATGGCAACTCATTGGAAAGTATTGGTTAGTATTACTAATAACTGTCAGTCCTCCAATCTAAAAACATTAATGGAATCACTACTTTTGCATATTTTATGAGCATTTAATTTACGATCCTGTTAATGCATAACATATCTAATAACAATAACACGCAAGAAGAAAAGAGGTACTTATATCATCTTGCATTTTTTTATATTAACACATGTGTAAATACATTAGAATAACTGCGTCATTACTTTAATATACAGTGAAAATCTTAAAAGTCAAGTCATCATGTCAAAAGGTTTTAAATTCTTTTAGTACTTTATGTAACGTGTGTGTGCTTGTTGTGTAATTGTAATGCGCTAATGAGGCAAAACTTTTCTCACACATGTGTCGATGATGTGTATGTATATGCAATAATAAAAAAAATGCATCTGCACACCATTGACACTTTACAATCATCAACAACAAGAAGAGAACCTCAAAGACTCTTTGACAGATTGAAACATGACTCTTCTACTACTATCATGAGTTCAGCAAAGAAATGTAATACCATTTTGTTGTGTGATGTTTCTTTTTTGCTACTCCTGTCACATATTACATTTCTTACACTAGCATTCCAATGAAATGACTAATTTACTCATTACATACTCCTTATTTTCTTATTGTCACACATTGAATAAAAAAATTCCAGTCAAAAGCCTGGGAAAATTGGCAGCTGACTCTTCCAGAGACATTGAGCCGTCATCATAATTTTTGTCATCATACGATGATTCTTTTTTTCATTTGATATATTTTTATTATTCACAAAGTTATTAAATATATGCTAACTAGTGTAAACAAATGGCAAATTATGCATAGCGAAGCAAAAAAAGAAACATAAATATATGAAATGTGTTTAATTTGTTTTTAGCATGTAAGGATATGATGTCTGCACTTTTAAGCCCATGTTTTCTTTTCTACTATGTAGTATAACAACAAATGCCTGCTAAAATTTGCTTATTGTATAGTTAAATGGTGATTTGAGATTCGTGAGAACGGCTTTAGCAACTCTGACACATGTGTGAGCATTATGATTTTTTTTCCTGGAGAGTATTACATATTAACATGTTATTTATGTCTTTTCTTACTTTACAAATGTAAACAAAACTTTTAAAGTATTGGAATAACACTCAAATGACTTAATGGAAACTTTGACACTGTAGCAAAAATTGCTACGATGATCTTTTGAGAAAATAAAGTGGGCAGTTTAATGCATGATTGCGTGAATCAAGAGATAGTAGAGAGCCATGAAATCAATAAAATTACAATTTATTACCCGTCTTATGACCGTTTGCTAATAAGTGACTACTTGACTTGACTTTATTAAGACTATATAACATCATACCCAATTTAATAACAACTTTTTAGTTTTTTTAGTCCTCGCAATTTTTTTCAAAACTCACCATCAATCTAGAAGAAACATTTTCTCTCTGTTTTATGACTCATTTGCATTGCAAACTAGTTACTCTCTCAATATTATAAAGCACCAACTTATACTCACAATATTATTATCTCTAATCTGCATTATTAGTCCATTTAGCAGAGAGAGAGAGATGTAAAAAAATATTTGGCAAAAAGTCATTTGCTTCTAAGCAGTAATCATAATCTTTATGAAAGCGATTCATATCTGAATGATATGAGATTTGATTTGATGATATATCTCATAGCATATAGTATATAGCAAAGAGTTTTTATCATGGAAAGAGATCCGACCTTTTGATCTATAATACGTCAGGGCAGACAAGAAGCAGGTAGGTTAGGCTAAAATACTTTAGCGCAGCTGAACTCCCACAGAATTCCTTCGTAACTTCAACACCTGTTGAAATTTCCCATGGAAGCTCTACCTTTGCTTCAGTTATTCATGTCAGTCAACACTACATATCACATCTGCTCTTTTTCTTTACGTTTCTGTATACCTCGTGCTTTGACTCTTATATACTTACTTATTGTAATGTAAACCTCGGCTCTTAACTTAATGCCCTTTTGTCTTAACATACGTTTTATATATACGAGATTAAAATGCATTTTTATTTCTTTTCCAGTTTTTTCTTCATTCCCAACAATCTAAATACTTACGGCATGAACTCTCTTGCTGATTCATTAGACTTTTATACGCTCTAATAGTTTCATTCAAGAAAATTCAACTGAGGCAGGTAGTAGTATATAGATAAGGTAAATGAAAAGAATGTATGAGATGACCTCTTCTGCTTTGAGTTATGAGTATCCTCATCATCATATGACGCATCTCTATGTAAGGGATAAATCCTTACATTATATTATAACATTATAATATGCAATGCTTTATGCTAAAAGCTTATCTAAAGATATTGAATTTAGGTAAATTACTATGAATGTTAAACTTGT
>VCNE01003881.1:0-13637 GCA_009869805.1 Oncopodura yosiiana | reverse complement strand
TAGAAATGAAATACAATGCCAAGTTGAATGGTCAATTACTCATTCTTATATACTACATACATGTCTTGTCTTTCTTTGCTGGTGTGATGTGATTAAGCGTTATAAAAGAGTTAATAGTCAAAAGGAGGAAAAATGATAGCTTCAAATAGCGGGTGGTAGCACAACTAACAGCAAGAGAGAATTATTATCTCCAAACTTCTCCAAATTATTGTTGTAGTCAATTGCATTAAGTTTCAAAAAATTTCTATACTAAATATCGTCATTGAGGCAAACTGAGACTTAGTATATACAAATTGTATGTGAGAAGCTAAACTAGATCTCTCTCTCTCTCTCCATGAATGAATTTTCCAGTACATAAATTCTATTCAGGTTTACTTTACCACATCATCACATTGTAGATCCAGTCACGTAGTATATACCATTTTTCATTAGAGATGCGTCGTTTAATGTGCAATTTATGACTGTAATATTTTTGTATTTAGACATTTTTGCTTAGCTAAATATTTGTAAATTGATGCTAATGATTGTATTTCAGGATTAATTAGCTCTGTATATCCGTGGGAAGACCATATTTTTGATTTTTTAGCTCATTTTCAAAGATATGCTTTCCTCATATTACTATGTGACATGACATTTACTAAGAAGAAGATATATTTATACACTAGATATGTAGCTCAAAAGAAGAGCAAAAGTTATGATGGATTATGTATTATGCTCTTTTCTGTTCCTTGAAAACGAATAAGTAAGAAGAGAGAGAGAGGAACCCGAGTGTCTGATGTTATTTTCAGTTTTTGACAATGATATATGAGCGCTAATCGGTCTCTCCGGTGTCTCTCACTCTTCTTCTCATCTGCTCTATAAAAAATATACTCTATATATACTTGTGGTCTATATATATATGAAAATGACGACTTGAAATCTGCCATTATGTAACAACGACTACTAGACTCACTCACTTTAACTCTTTCGCTACTCTATCATTACTCAACTCTTCTCATGATGATGACGATGAGACTGTCTATCTATCTGTCTTGAGCCTATGTGCTCCAACATCAATCAACTCAAGCCATAATCCATTCTAACCATCTAACCTTAGAAACATAGTAGGCCATTCAGCCAACAACAAGCAAAATGTATTTTTTTCTTCAACAAAATGAAAAAGTACATTACGAGTACTTACAAATCGTATAGATTGCTACTCTGTGTCAATACACATCTGTCATTTTGTGAAGAGACTTATTTTATACTCTCTGTAATGTATTTGACAATGTATAATATTTAAAATAATAAGATATATTTCAGCAAAACTCTTATATTCCGTCTCATCAAGGTAAAATGACTGAAAAAGGCATAAGGAAACGCAATATGTATTTTTTCATTACATAAACAAGTCCTCAGTATGTTTGTATCACATTATGTCGCCACTGTTGAGAGAGAGAGAGAGACTTCTCAAGTAAAAAAGTGTGAATCCAATTAGACTTTTGACTCTGTTTTTTATATTGTGTATGTGTATCAAAGTGGTACAATAAACTCATCGTGTTGCGATTATTCTTCTTTCTTGTGTAATTTTCAACTTTCTAAATCATCATAGGTTACTTAATTCCAAAGTATCAAACTAATACGATCTAGAGAATTGCATATTTACACAAGAATATTTAGCTTTAAGTCTTACTATATATACTCATTCCAAAAGACATCAAGCTGTTTGAAGAAAAACGAAGGTTGAAATGGTTACAAATAAAGCAGTAGAAGAAAATTATTGTATTATTTGCACTTGAGTAATACTTTAAGGAAGGTAAGGTTGACTAAATTATACTCCTTGTGTCACCATTTCCTCTAATTACCACTTACTATTTTGTGGTCTTGTCTCGTTTATTCAAAAGCTTTATTCCTTACATTGACTCATGTTACATATCCCTTACAATAAAATAAATTCATCGTTTATTATTCATATTTCCAATGAGCACCTGTAACGCAATGGCACCACTTGTAGTAAGTACAAACAGCGAAAGGAGGAAATATTATCTTGCATATCATATTGAAAAATATGCAGAGTAAAATGACAGATGAATTGATACTTTTAAAAAACATTTTTCTGCTAGCTGCAAGAGTCGAGAAGTCGTTGCATAGATAATTATAGCAGATATCGAGTCGTAACTCGCTACTTCCTTAAATAAATGCAATACAATGTAAATATTTGTTATTTCAGTCAGTTTTTGGAATATTTTTTTATTGTACATTAACTAGGAACATTTAGCAACAACAAGTATCGTAAATTGCACCACCACTTCCACATTGGTAAGAGTTGAATACACACCCATGGGCACAGTGACTATTCGATCAGAACACAGTTTTAGCACTTGATACATATGTAAAAAATATTTTTCTATTACCGTAAGTTGTACCCACACCGAGATCTAAAATTAAAACCCATAAGTCATTTGATTACTTCAAATTATACTTTTAAATCTTACTCTTCACATCTTCCTCCATGCTGACGAGGATCACCACCTGTATACCTTCCTGCTGGAGCTGAATAAGAGTATCCATCAATCTCTCGTTTCATTCTTGGAATTCCTACAAGTCAATAAAGTACATATACAGTTAGTAATTACTTAACTGAGCGATATTACATAAAACTTACCATTTACTTCTTCTAAACTTAATAAGATGACACTTGTAATTAAAATGATGATAACAAATTGTCTCATTTTTTCAATTTTGAGAAATATAAACAAGAATCTTATATACTCTACATTAGAAGAAAATACAACACTCAAATTCTTGCTGCACACAGCCACACTATATAATATAGTGGCAGGCACTCAAGAACTCACACACAAAACAACAATTGTCAACAATGAGGAACCACTGTTGTGACTCAAGTGAGACTGACGAGTGAATAATCAATCGAAGGTGAGTAGTGAGGTAAATTTTACTCAAAAGTTTCTTTGATTTTCCTTATTGTTGTTGTATTCTTTTTAACACATTTAGTTTGACTCGTGCGTGCTCTTAGACTCTTCTGTGCAAAAATCTATTTATAACAAACACTATATAAAGTAAAGGATTAAGTCAAATATATATGCAAATACAAAGTGACTAGACAATACAACAGGACATATATATATGCAATGACAACACAAAAATGCATGTAACTATATACAATATACAGTTGTTTCACTTTTATTTTGCGAAACTGTATACGTGAGTGAGGTCGACGATATTATAAAGTAATATCCTACATAAAATGTAAAATACCTTCAACAAAATTAGTACACAAAGTGTCTATGGTTGTAAAGAATAAAGATAGAATAACAATTTGTAATGTGATGACATAACTATGTAAAATATGCATATGAATGAAATATAGAAATTCATATTCGCATTCATGCAAATCATTCAAGTTGAAATAATTGGACAGTGTGTGATGATTGAGTTTATTGAGTTGCTAGACTTGACATGATTTCCGACTTGCTAACATTGAAAATAAAATATTGAAATATACTGTTACTTTGCAAGTTCAGATTGATTTTTTATGAGTAAAGAGAAAATGCCAAGAACTAATATTATGATATCCCAATGAATCTGTACTAGATGACATTTAACGACGTTGAACCACAACATATATTATAAACAGTCAAGAATTCTTTTTCCAAAATAAATCGATACAATTATGATTAGTGCAAGATTCAGTCCATTACTTACAATCAAAAACAAAAATTGACCATCATCAGTCATGTAAGATGCACTTAGATTGCACAGTAGCAAACTTGTAGTAATTGTATCAACATATTACAACTTCTGTTTATAAAAACTGATGAATTAAGACTACCCAGCAAATACAATTTAGAGACCATTCACCGAATGAAGACTCTTCCAGTTTTCTTGCATATATAATCAGACATAATAAATTATAATTTGAAATCTCAACTTTCAATGAGGTGGGTCAATTTTTGAGTTGTGATGAGAAATCAAAACCAGTAGCTCAATGTTAAATCAGTGAAAGAGATTTATTCCTAACTTGAGCAGCAACAGATTTGTGAAACTAGCTCACAAAACTTATCAAACCGTCGTATAACTTTGTCATCAAAACAAATTCATTCCTCTGAAATTATTTTACATAAATATTCAATGCATGAGCGACTGATTAATTCATAACAATTTTCTCCTCTCACAAACCTACTCATTACTCAACTCACCCCTGTTGTAAATTACAACGTTTCTATTCTCTTCTTCTCGGTCTTTTTATCCATTGTATAATATATAGCATTTTCCTTTTGGAACTATTAAAGAATATACATATTCAAGTTTGAGTCCAGTCCACAACTCACAACAAGTCTGTATATAATCATAATAACTACTCTTACTATACAACAAAGTCCTCCTACTCTCAAGAAAAAAAACTCTCTCTCTCTACCACCTTAATAGCAATCATGTCATAATTGTAATAGTAGTTGCAGCCTGTTGGCAATAAATGGTTTATTCATGACTCATTTGTATGTTCAACTCCACTTTGCCATCAACAAGTACTAATCTCCTCAAATCAAATCTTCATTCTACACACATTACTCTCTAGACTATATATCCTTGTATAAGAAAAGTTTGCTACATAAAGTATTTCAAAAGGGATGTAATTTGCTCTTTCTGTTGTTGTTGTTGAGCTTAAGTAAGCAATATATCATTATTTGATTGATGTCAAAGATATCGGTGGATAATCATAAGCCATTTTTCCTATGTAAACGAAACCTTCGTCGCTTTTCTTTGCAATGCTAAAAAGCTATAGACATGTGTAACAATGAGGTAATTGTTTTATAGCAATTTCCATAACTGGATGCTCTAGAGTATACTAAATTTGCATGTAGTAGCAAAAAGGATGAAAGCCTTAGAAAAATTTAGTTGATTACAGATTACAACTCTACTCTTCACATTATTATTTGATATCAAAAGCAAGTTTTTTCTTCATTGCTAACATTATTTATATATGTCTTCTAAAGCTAACAATCAAAATCACAAAAAAAAGATCTAAGAAGGTAAATACGTACATATGTAATTATCCAGTGATCAGGTTAGAACCATGTAATTATCATTATCATTACGAGACAATATGATGATTTAACTGATTATATAAAACTTTAGAAGATGTAGTATACAAATGAGAATTTTTAATTTCAATATGAGTCTACTCGTGGAAGATGCCTAAAAGAACCTGAAATTATAAAATTGCTAAAAGAGTTGAAATAAATTGAAAAATTTGAAAATGAGAGGCTTCTACTGCTAACCAAATGAATTCAATTTTAAATTTTTATAAAGAGAGAACTTTCTATATATTTAAGAAGAGAGGAAAAAGGAAACGTATTATAAAATTGTGCATGACGCCCTGCAGCTTATTTAAATCTGCCTTGTACAAAATTTTATGGTTTAATCATCAAACTAGAAAATAGCAGTATTGAATAACAACAAGAAGTATAGAATAAACCAATATGTTATTATTGGTCATAGACATTGTTATATTGTGTCGACAAACCCACTTAATCAACGAGAGATGGTCAAAGCATAGGATTAAAGGAGTGACTCTAACCCAAAACTAAATGTGAATTTTATTGCAAACGAGGTGTAAAGTGTAATTCAGTTTTCAACTTGGAGCTTTATCTTCTCTTCATGTAGAACAACAAGAAGGATGTTGTTGTTAATGTTGAGTTTGTTCGTCATCAACTTTTAGCTAATGTTGGTGGCGGCATTCGACTCTATATTACAATGCACCAGCAGCAATAATGTCTGTAGAAAAAATATTTACAACCAGAAATTCCATTACAAAATCACAGTCATAGTTCTCTAGCTCAAATCTTGTTTTCCAAAAGAAATAAATGGGGTTTCCAAACTTGAAGAGCTCATAGTGCCAGCAAAAGACAAATGTTGCATAGTTTGTAAGTAGTTACAAGTGTGTTGCTGCTATGCTAAAGCAGACTCTAATGGTAATATATGAACAAAACTGCAAATTGCTATGCAAAACATCTTGTCGTTTAACTGCACTTTAGTGAAAATTTATTACGCAAGGTTTCCATTCCGTAAAATTAAGTATGACAACATAGCCATTGCATTATTGCATATATCGTACTATACTTGTATAGAAAATAGCGAGACAGAGACAAATTGTTGTAGTATTGAGAATTATATATTTTTACTAGTGACCGAAGGTTCCAGCTCTTGACATTTAAGAAGAAAATAAATAAAAATCATTACTACTATATATGCGAGTTTGAAGTAATTGACAATGCAGTGGATTCTGTCTATAATGATCAGCCATAATACGAACAACACATATACAGAATAAGTCTATGTTGATCAAATACTTTTCCGATATTACAACATTTATAAACAGATTCCACTGTAGATACAATGGTGACAATTTGTATTGTACAGCACGCACCTAACGTGCTCAATTACCAAAACTAAATAGCAATTGAAAAACAAAGTAGGGTTATTACATTTTACGGTATTACTTATATACTCTCACATTCTATAGTCACTGAAAGCAAAGAAACTTAATCCTTTTAAAAAGTTGAGAAAATAACAACAATAAATTACCTTGAGGAGGACATTTTCAATGCTCCCAATTCAAATAGAAACAATCCACAATTAACTTGCAGGCTTTTCTTGGAAAAAGTAAGAGCAGAGAGCTTGCATATCTAATGGAATGTTTTATCTACATAGTAGTAGAGACAGGCAGTAGAATTAAGATTTTTCTTTTAGCAGCAATAAAAACAGCTTTATATTTGCATCATCCTACGCTTTATTTTCTTTCTCAACACTCTCATTTCACAATAGAGTATTAAAGCTATAGACATACAACTTAAGTAAGTGTTTTGAAGAGTGGTATAAATTAGTAAATACCTCGTCTTTTTTTGTCTTCTACGCTTTACTGTTGACATAATGGTTACAAAGACATCTTAGTCTTGGACACGTACTCATTTTTCAGTGAGTAACAAAAAGTGACAAAAATTCCACCAAAATAACTCAACTCTTCTCTCTATCTCAAAGACACAACAACAATATAAGATAATGTCGTCTCATCAATGATATGCTATGAAAAAAATTGAGCTCAAAAGAAGTGTTAGCCTGTTGTGGAATTTTTTTTAAAACAAATTTACTCTAGCTATGTCAATTACTTTTAGAGATGGAAGTCTTAACTCCTTTGCCTATCCTTAATCCACACAGTCTCATTAATCTTAGCATAAAACCCTTTTCTGTCTTGTCTTCATTAATGTTCAACATCTTTTGGCTCAACTCCTTATTACATTTTAGTAGTGTAGTAGTAGTAGCTCATCAGTGATTTACATAAAACTTGTACAAATCTCATCAACATTGTGAACATGAACACAAAAATCCTCAATTAGTAACTCTCTACAACTACATTTCTCTCTTGTAGAAAATTCTTAGTGTCACAAATTATTGCATAATTTGGCAAAACTAATGCCTTCAAACTCTCTCTCTCTCTCNGAACACAAAAATCCTCAATTAGTAACTCTCTACAACTACATTTCTCTCTTGTAGAAAATTCTTAGTGTCACAAATTATTGCATAATTTGGCAAAACTAATGCCTTCAAACTCTCTCTCTCTCTCAATAATGTCTGCTGACTACAGAACAGAGTATTATAATAAACATAAATAGTAATGAGAGAGTTTCTGTTGCAAAAAGTTGTTTTAGTTTAAACAACTTATACAGACTATAGTATACACAAAATGGCAAATAAAAATACGGACTAAACATAAATATAAGTTGGAATTATTTTCAAAGTTCTATTTACACTCACACTACAATAAAGTCAAGTTGTATCGTATATATAGTTACCCTTTTATTGCTACCAACATTACGTTACGTCATTCAACATAGATGGTATATATATATATATTTCTGTCAAGCGAAATATAAATGAATAGATGAGAAGAGGAAGAAGAAGTAAAAAGTAAAAGTTTTTATATACAGGAGAAAGATACTCACTGTCAACATTTGCCCTTTATGGCTGTACTATGAAGGAAGCAAGTATGACAGCAATGACAATGGACAGACACATTTTCTCCAAGCTTAATTGCCATTTCTCCTACTACACACATTCAAGCAATGTAATAGTAGCTAATGTAATGAATCCTCTTCCGTATTGTAAATTCTTAGCATCGTCTACTTTAGAGGGAACTTTTATGAGCTAAAATGTCCCATTTCACACTAACTGCAGAAAAAGACTCTACTAAAACTACACAACATAGACTCCGACAGAAAACTTTAGACTACAAGAGGTAGTAGTGTCATAAAAAGAACTCAAATCCTCACTTGAAAGCTGCTTTTTCTATGCTAATATGTCTACACAATGATAACATTCTGTTGCCTTATTTATTTACAACAACAGAAAAACTCAATCGTAAATTTTACTTTAAGGATTAAAACAATTTAAATACAAGATTGAATTTCTAATTAAAATTAAGCCATATCATATAGTATATAGTAGATTCTTTTTAAAAAAATCTTAAAATATATTTTGTCAGAGTTAAAAAAATATGTCAAAGTATATTTTCTCTTCAATATTATTAGGTGCAGCTGTGAGCTTTAGCTCTTTTTACTGTAGTAGGTAATTACGGAAGTGATGAAGAGAAATGTCTAAATGAACCCTAAACCTGTCAACTTAAATGGGCTTGTCTACTTTGCCAGCTTTCACTCTACTACACATAAATACACACACACCAAAAACACTCTTTCCGGCTGTTTTTACACTTTTCACACTCAACCATTTGGGAACTTTGATACTTTTGGTTGTAAATTGTAATGTTGTAGTTGTAAACGAGGGTTTATATTTATTCTTTCAAGACATTATACTTTCCTTTTATGAAAGGAAAAAAGAGAGCTTTCCTATAATATATCTGTTCATAATCAGCATTATACGTTAACTATATTCACCACTACTACCAGAGAACCATTAAACCGACGATTTTTCTACTAAAAACCTTTTTTTACAGCCGACATTGTCGGTGATGCTAAAAGAGTAAAAGTCGAAATGAAATTTTCGACACGTACTAAATTTTTTTTACGACTTGTTGCTTAGAAACGGATACTTAATGAATGAACCAAGTTTGATTTCCTTCATTTTCCCTAGAGTGACAATGCAATGAACTGTATGAAAATTCTCTGCATGTGTGTAAATTACATGATAAATCACCACATGAGACGAGACGAGTTTTCCATGAAAATGTAGTCATCAATCTACATTTATCTGGAATTACATCCAAGTAAAGGGTTTCATAGTTATTTCAACACCAATTGGTTCGTTGATCTCAAATCTCGTGACTATTCTCTCCCTTTCAAAGTGATGCAGTTCATCTCCATCTGTCCAAAGGGATTGTCAAATGACATTATTGAACCATGAAGATCACTACTAGTAGACAAATCCAAAAATTCAAACAACTTGGACTCTCTTTGTAGAATGTTGTTGGCACACAGAAATAATAGCAATATCCTACATATATTTTTGTCCAAACGTTGTCTCATGGGTACACTTAGAAATGCTGTAGTAAATGGAAATACGGTGTTATAGAGAATGAAGAAATCTTTTGCTTTTACTGTACGACGGTGATTCAGCTTTTAAGTAGCCATTTGGGTGAGATGGCTGAATTTTCCCCTCTTTAAATGTTCATGTGTCACACAAATTTCAAAGAGATGAGATGAGACGACTGCTATATAAGACTATTGTCTTTAGTTATGGAAGCGGTTGAGAGAGAGAGAGATCTTATAATGCTGGTAAACAGAAGAGGCAATTTTACTCAGATTTATGATAACATTCTATTTTATGTTGTGCATTTTGATATCTCGCCGTAAAACATACTACAATATGCTTAGAAGTAAATATAGATATAGCAGTAAATTAAATATGAAGCAAATCCAAAGATATACAAAGTAATGTGATACTCTATTTCTAATTAGTCATCTTATTCTTCTTTTACAAATCTAGTCGTTCTTATCACAGCAGTCTACTGATAAAAGGTTTTCGAACTCCACACAAATAACTGATAAGACCAAAATTAAAATAATAATAGCTACACCACTATAAGCTGAAGCTTGAACATTTTCTGTCCTCTCTATCTGCTGTCAGTAGTAATATAGTTCTCTTTCCTTGACCTTCACTGTGCCATTTTAGAAAACATAAAATATTGACCTAAAAAGTTGGAACATTTTTAAACCGTGAACGTGAAACATTGTTGCTAAGGTCGGATAATAATAATTTGTTGGACATCATCCATTCATAAACACTAAAGTGTCAATTCTACAAATCTTCAAACTAACGAATAAATTGTTCATTTTGACCAATCGAAAATAATACAACTATGGAGGATGAACGTGATGAGAAAACAAGTCCACCATTTTGTCAACAAGATATGACAACAGTGGCATTCAATAGTATTTCAAATAGTCATGAATCTTTATATTTATCAGCTCAACAACAACAAGGAAATAATGATAGTGGAAATGATTTTTGTATTTTACCTCAGAATAATACACTCAACAACAGTAATCATAATAATCAAGATAATAATTCATTTGTTCCAAGAAATGCTGTTGACTGCACATGATTTAAATTTACAAATGCAAAATCAAATGGAGTCTGATCAAGTAATTCGACCAACTGCACCAAATGAGCAAAATGTCAATAATCAGAAAGCAGTCAATCAAGGTAAAGTTCCTAGCTATAGTTGCTAGAGTTTCAATTTATTATGGTAGGTTATAGAGTTCCAAACCAAAATAATCAATTACTAGCCATATTCTAAAATTCTTGAAAAAGTGGAAAAGTTTCTTATTTTACCAAATTGCCAAAATGATGTGGTACAGTCGCAGTAACAGTAGTAGTGTGATAACCAAAGCAGATGACAGTTGGACAAATACATTTAGAAATGTACTAAATAGAATGTATTTAAGTATTGGTGGAAGTGGTGACACAATAGAAAATGTTGGTGAAGCTCATTGCTCAAAGAGTAAAATTCCGTCACCATATTATTCTACTTTAGTACTAAAGGGTTAGCAGTTAGCTCAAAAAAATTAATTTTATATGAGATTAATTTTGTTATTTTTGTGGGTTTCAGATGATGATGATGAAGTTGAAAAACCTGTACCATTATTTGCTAAGCCTTCTGAACTTAGAATTCCAGATCCATATTACGTTATTCAAAATATGCCTACTGAATTTCATTCTAAAGTTGTTCATACCTACAAAAAGGATTGTCGTACTTGGCTCTGGAAATCAAAGAGACAACAAGAAGAAGCATTGAAAGCACAAGGAAGAATGTAATTTTATAAACTCAACCTGTGATAATATTTTACTCATGTATTCTACATAATTTTTTGAGATCATTGAGACCCAAGTGTAGGACGTTTCTGAAACTCATACAGCGAAATTCAAGAACAAAAAATATATATTTATATTTGTAACTGAACGTAATAGAATTTAAGTAATTTAACATAAATTAAGCGTAGAGAATCTGTGATTTTCTGTGATATGCTCGAAATTCTACTAATAAAAATAACACTCTTATATAATAACAAAATGCAAGAAAAATAACTTTTTCTTTTAAGGCAGGCATCTGTTTTCTGTTGATCATCTTTCTTTTCCTTTTTCTTCAACAATGAACGAAAGTATATATTATGTAGTAAGTGTTGTCATAATAGATTATGACAGCAAGCAATTCGTCATCTTTTTCCATTACTCTTCTTATAGTATATATCATCATCATCATCACAATCACAAAGTATTTCCGGAAGAGAGAAGAAATGACTAGTTACTCTTCATTCATCTCTGTCAGTTCACTTCCCATCAATATG
The DNA here is from genome assembly GCA_009869805.1 of Oncopodura yosiiana. Lineage (NCBI taxonomy): Eukaryota > Metazoa > Arthropoda > Collembola > Entomobryomorpha > Oncopoduridae > Oncopodura > Oncopodura yosiiana. The sequence continues at coordinate 1,779 of VCNE01003881.1, read as the reverse complement.
TCTTTCCACTTTTACTCTCTTTTCAACAATAATCGCAACAATACTATACTACTCAATTTCTCTTATGAAAGTTGCTCACTGTTAAATCTAACGGAAAACAAGAGCTGACTTTTCCCTTTCTCCCAACTGTCACAAATTCTTTATACAGTAACAAAGTGAAGGAGCTATATATGTAGTAGGTGACAACTTGCATTCCAAGCAAACTAAACTCTTTTGGTCACTTGAACATAAGAAGCATATAGCATGAATGTCACCTCAAATATTTCTTTTTGGACATGAGTAAAACACGGTGAGAAACAACTTGACTTTGACATTGGTTCCAAAAGCATTTTAGAAGGTAGAATAATATTATTGCCGACTTTACTCTATAGCTTTCTCTCTGTAGCTTTGACAAGCTAGTGAATTACTTGTGACATGTGTCTTTGACAATCTTCCCACATTCATTCTCTTCTCATGAGCTTGATTTTTCCACTTTAGCCCAACTCTCTCTTTCTCTCCCTTTAACAACAACATGAATGAAATGAGACAAGTTGGATGTCTCTTCATGACATAGCTTCTAAAAAAGTATAAGCTATATAGAATAATATGTGGAGCAATGTGGAAAAGGTAAAAGGCTTTTGATTTTTTTTCTCTCTCTCTACTCAAACATCATACAACAATTTTTTGACATGAGTTGAGGGAGACAAGGAGAAAGCAATATTACTTGTAGTGAATTTGATGTGATGCAAGTAGACAACAAGACATTAGGTAAAAAGGACAGGACCAGAAAAAGGGACGAGAGAGAAATCCACTTATTTGAGAGTTGGTTGAACACATTTAGTTTCTGTAGGAAGGTAAAAAAAGTACTTCCTTTTTAGTATGAATACTCAGTCTCCGTCACTCAATCTGTCATTGACTCGACTTGCTTTCTCTCTCTCTCTCCCTACTTTTTCTTCAATAGAGTGAAAGTGACTTTGGAGACGTATTGCCTATTACGCTCTTGTCTCTTGTGTCAACATGAGTGGAATACAAATCAAATTGGATTTGTCATTTCCGGCAATCAATCATGAAAACAAAACGAATGTTGTCCTTAGAACTAAAATTAATGTTTTACTACAATTCGCCTTGAGTACTAACAACAGAATAAATTAATCTGGTCGTGAGGTTTTAGATTTTTCCAAGAATATCTATAAGAATTTCAATACACCTCTTCTGCCTGTCATAAAAAGGTAGCTCGTCATTTGCATAAAAGCTATCTTGTTTAATTTAGTCTCTGAAGAGTTCTCTTATGCTATCAAAGAAAAATGTAGATGAAGCGAAAACAACAAAAGATTTGGCTGATTGTGAAAGATTTCAATTTGCCTACAGACAAAAAATAAAGCAAACAGGCAGACATAAAAAGAAAAAATTAAATGCCGTTGACATATCCTTTAGCTTCTTTCAAAGAAAATCAAATGCAAAATACTTTCACCATAACTCAGCAGGTAGAAAATTAGAAAATCTTTACATAAAAAACGTGACAGTGCAGTGGTTTCGTCTTGTTACACTATATAGATATACAGACACTACTGCATTTGACACCAGAGCCAATTTCTTACTACCAAATTACAATTATATAGAACTCAATAGCAGCACTTGTCATTAGTTTTTCGCCAAAACCACAAGCATAACTAAATGTAACAAGTTTCACAAGACTTTCTGCCATATGTCATGTCAAGTGGTGAAATGAAGGTAAGTAAAGCAACCACAAAATCTCCTTCACTTGTTCATATTATGTCACTCAAAGTCAAACCACCAAAG